>VSMD01086253.1:0-36387 GCA_008750895.1 Mirza zaza
ACACACACACACACACACACACACACACACACACCCTTTACTACTCAGAGCTTACACATTCTTTCAGTCATTCATTCAACAAGCATTATTCTTACAAGCTTCTGCCATGTTGTAGGCCGTGTATCAGGCCCTAGGGATAAATCTGGGAGCTGACAGTGCTCTGCCCTTATGAAGTTCACAACCAACATCTCTTATCATGTCCTTCCATGCTCACGTGTTCATCCCTTTCCTAAGTATCTCTCAGTTTTCTTTTTCCTTCTGGTTTCCCCAAATATGGAGAGCTGGTTGTCAGTGCGGCAGGGGATACCTTGCTTGGTATCCCCTCTACTCATGGGTTTTCCAAGAGTGAAGAACCTTGAGCCTGCTAATACACATCCTTGCTTGACACTAAATCTCAAGATTTGGGGCCCCTCAGCCTCCCATGTCATCCCATTGGTTTCTAAGTCCAAATTATAGGAAATAGCTTCCAACGCAAGCCTTCCAAGGACCCTGGATGTTCCCTTTCCCTTTCAAGGCCAGAGAGCAGAGGAATGGCTGGAACTTAAGGAAGAGGCAGAAAGGTATCCCTGCTTTGTATCCACTACAGTTTGTGCATGGGCCAGATACACAGCCATGCTTCCGTGCACCTATGTCCTGCCATCACACACGGGCACTTTGTTGGCCAGTGCCAGTATCTGCGACTTCTCTCAAATTGGCCAGCGCAGGGGTGTGAACGCGTGTGCGATTCTACTTATGAGCATGAGTGAGCATGTGTTCAGGGGAAGGGGAATTTAGGGGTATGTCTCTATGTGTGTTTTTTCCAAATGCTTGGCTTTTTTCAAAATGGCTTAGAGCACCACTGTCATTTATGGGGTTTAAAATGTCAGAACAGGGCCCGAGGGGAGGCAGGGGAGATTAAACGGCAAACAGTGAAGGTTATAGATGACGTTTCTGATAGGCTGACAGGCAGACTCAAATGATGCCACACTTTAGCAATCATTTAAAAACACACACACACACACATCAGATCATCTTTCCATATTTTAATGGCATATTCTGAAGGCTAAAAACATAAAAGTCCATGTCTAGAAAACTGCAGCTCTGTTTTCAAAATATAAACAGCAGCCCTCTGTGGTTGGTGTATGGGTATGCGTGTGTGTGTGTGTGTGTGTGTGTACATACTCAAGCGCACCTACCTGTGCAAGGGGAACATGTGCTTGTTTTTTTGTCTATATAGGTTAATTCCACCTTACTTTTACATAGTATGCTACATGACTAACAAAATACATCAACATGCAACCTGAGCATCAAAGCAGTTGGTAAAAGGTAGGTAGGGCAGAGATTACTATCCCTGTTTTACAGATATAGGGGAAGTGAGGCTCGGAGAGGTCTGATGACTGAGACCACCCAGCTAAGAAGTGAGAAAGCTGGGGTTTAGAACCAGGGTCTTTTTGTACTTATCCAGAGCTCATTTCTTTTTTTCAAGCCCCTTATTTTGTCCAAATGTGCTGCCAAGGTTGAGAACCACTCCTCTAAGTGTTGACACTCTCTCTGGCTCCATTCTTGGGCCTCTTCTCACCCGTCTTTCCCAAGTAACTGATCCCCTTCCCATGGCCTTAATTATCATCCACAGATGGTAACTCTTAAGTCCATGCACCTGACAAAACTCACTTGAATGCAATACATGTCTTTCCAACTCCCTCCCAGACATCTTAACTTAGAAATGTATGGAGATAAAGTTGTTCCTAATATTCTTAATTTCCTGGATATCTTTACTGAGACACATCCCAGACCCCCCAAATCCATGTCCCACTCAGAACTCTGTATTTTTTCACTCTTCCCAAGCCTGTGCCACCTGTTCTATTCTCCATCCCAGTCACTGTCCGACCATTTTCCTGAGGCAAAACCTGGTGGTCACCCAGGAATCCTTCCCCTCCGTCATCTTCTCCATCCAGTCAGGCACAAGATCCTGACAGTTCTCTCAGAAGGCTCTCTCCAGTCTGTCACTCCTCAGTGACCCCACCACTGCTGCCACACCTACGGTCTGTGTCTCTGCCTGCACAGCCATAAGAACCTCCTCACTGGTCTCCCAGGCTCCAGTGCTTTTAGCCGCACCCTTCCCTCAGCCTCTGCATCATTCTCAGAGCCATTTTTCTGAAATGTAAATCATTCCCTTGACTCCCTTGAGAAAGCTCTTCAGTAGCCCCCAGCTCACAGGATAAAAGCTCGACTCTCTGGAGACGCTCTGGTGTGGCCCTTTACTACCCGTATATCTGTCTCCCGTCTACAGGCCTCTCTCCCAAAGTGACCTCCCTGCCCTGCCCTGCCCTGCCCTGCCCTGCCCTGCCCTCTGTCCTTCAGTGGAGTTATCCAAATGTGCCAGCTGTTTCACACCTCAAGACTCTGGCATATGCTCCTCCTCCTGCCTCCAACGTCCTTCCTTCTCTCCTCCCTCCCATTTTGGCCACATTTTCAGATTAGCTGGAGCACCTCCTCCTCTGGGAAGGGTTACCTGACTCTTCAGCTGGAATTGATCGCTCTCTTTTTTTGTTGTTTCCACCACACCCTGTAGTTATCCCTAACTGTCTCTCTCTGTATTAAACTTCCCTGTTCTCACGCCTGTTTCCTCTCTTGGGTTTGCTTCGGTGATATCAGCTCTCCAGGCCCCAGAGCTGGGAGCTCTGGTGGTCATAACTCCTGGAGCCCCTTCCTGGCCTGGATGAGGTGAGTAGAGTCTTCTTTCCTCAGTTTTCTGTGAGATCAGGTTGGAAAGCATCCAAAGGAACCTTCAGAGATAAACCAAGAAAAACTAAAAGCTAGCAGGCAGGCAAAGAGACCCACCAACACTTAGAAATACAGGACAGAATAAAGATGTCCACCCCTGCCTAACAGAGCACATTCAATAGTTACCTTTTCTCCTCCTCTTCACCCAGGGAGGGGGCTGGGCAGGAGTCCTTGTCCCACCCTAAGCAGGTGGGCAGCTGAAAAGGTACAGTTCTTACAGCCAGGGGAAATAAAGCCTTCATCTTCCACTGGAGTGAAATGTCAAGGTCATCAATAGACTAGTGTGATAAAAACTGTCAGGGGCCCACCCACAGAGAGGGTGTGGTCTCCAGGACACCCAGGACAGTGTTCACCTCATTCATGGCTGGATCCACAGTGACTGACCCTTACTCACTAATATTCCCAGAGGTCTTGCCATATGCCAGCACTGTGCCAAGCACGAAGTGAACCTGAGTCATGCTCACAACAACCCTATGAAGTAAGGACTATTATTATTCCTGTTACAGATGAGGAAACTCAGTCTCACAGAGGCTGTGATTTTTCCAAGGCCACGAAGTTGGTAAATGGCTAAGCCAGGAGCCAAATTCAAATAGTCTGACTGCAAACTCCAGGTTCCAGACCCCCATGGTGTCCTGCTTAACACAGACAGCAGGTGTTAATAATTGCTGATTGTAATAATAATAGCTAACATTTATTGAACATTTAACAATGCAGCAGGCATTGTGTTAAGCATGTTACATCCGTTATTTTATTCAGTAGGTAAGTACTATTACTATGCCCATTTTGTAGATGAGGACACTGAGGCTTAGGTAAGTTAAGAGCATTGTCCATGGTCTTGGCTAACAGGTGAATGAACTGGGATACAAACTCAAGGGGACAGATAAATGAATGACCATAGGCACAGACAATCCCCCTACCAGCACCACAACCAACCTGGGGAATGTCCTTGAAGGAAAGAGAAACCCTTTCCAGGAGTTCTGACAAGGCGGCTAACCCCTTGGTCAAGGATCTGCAGGCTTTTATCAGATGTCCTGGCAAAGGCAGCTTCAGCCTGGACTCTTCCACTAGGCTCAGGGCCAAACTGTACTCAGAAGTGACTCTAGAAGACTGGGCAAGTTTCCCCCTTTTCTCCAGGCCTCTCCAGAACACCCTCTCATCAACTGTGTCTACTCGCAATAGTCTGGCATTTGGAATCTGGTTGACTTTGGGTCCCCCAGTGTCCAGAATCCCCCCCTCCAGGACTCTCCCCTAAGCAGGAATTTTTCAGATCTCCCAGCTGGATCCTTTGGTTCCTGAACCTCTGGCTTTGGCATTCTTGATGGGAATCCTTGCAGAGTCATCCTGCTACTTAAGGAAAGAGGAAGAGAAGAGAAGGAGCAGCCTCCCCTCCCCCTCCCGGAAAGCCAAGCTGGCCGCCCCCACCCAACCCCCACCCCGCAGAGTTTCTCACCTTCAGGCAAAGACAGATGACCGCGGAGCTGGGGAGCAGAATTTAACTGAGCCCTCGGGCACAGCAAATCCCTGCAATTAGTATTTAGGGAATGTGAGTCCCAGAGGAAGGGGGAGAGAAAGAGACAGTGGGACAGGAAGGCCGAGATGCTCAGAGATGCAGCGATAGAGATGGAGACAGTCACCTGGAGGGGCTGCAGGAGAGACAGAAGACAAGGGAGTGAGAGAGGAAACGAAAGGAGACTGAGGCGGGTGGGAGAGAGGCAGAGAAAGGGGGAAGGGAAGAGAGAGACAGAAAGAGCCAGTTGCTTTATTCATGGCTGGTGATATTATAGACTGAGTGAAAATCACATTATCGTAATGGGAAAGTTAGAGTTGCTGAGATGATGCCCTGAAGCCTCTGCGCTGATTGGGGTGTGATTGCTATCTGTATTTATATGTAGAAAGCAAAGTTCACTGCCAGTTCAAGATGGTGGCGGCTGCTTTATGCAACATAATTCTTCAGTAGGGAGACGCCCCGAGCGAGCCGAGCACACCGGGCCGGGAGAGGGAACGGAGCCGGGTGGGGAGCGAGCGATGGAGCAGGCGGTGGAGCCACGGCTGAAGCCGAGGGAGCCAGATGCGGAGGACGGAGTCCCGGAGCCCGAGGGGAGCCAGGCCAGCGCCTGGGGCCCGGGCCCAGCCCAGGGTCCTGAAGGGGAGGGGGAGCCTGGGGACTACGGGGGAACCGCTCCCACCCTCTGCCCCCTCCCAGGCCCGCCCAGATTAACTTCACAGGGGACCCGAAGAGGAGGCGCTGGAGCCCCAAAGGCAGGGCTGGGCTAGACCTTCGGAAGTTACCCCACTCTCACGCTCCTATGGTGAATGTCAGGAAAAGTTTGCATTTCTTCCCACGATGACTGATTACTTGACGCTTTTTTGACATCTCAAATTTCTTGATTTTTTTTTCTTTAATTTCTCATTTCATTTTTGGAGGCCCCTGCCGTGCCGGTGCCCCGCTTAGGGGCTGCTCTGTCCTTTGAGCAGCCCAGTGCTGGGATGAATAAGGGCCAGTCCCTTTCGATGGGTGCACGAGTGTGATCTCTGACTTCCCCAGCCGCAGAACTGGGGAGGCGGGCAGGGCAGCCCGGAGTCCAAGCTCTGCTCCTTCCTGGCCCCACGCAGGAAAGGAGAAAGGGGCTGGCAGGGCCTCCTGAGCAATCTAAGCTCAGACCAACCATCCCATGCTTCAGACTTATTTCCCTTAGGACTTTCTTGGGAAAGGGGACAGGGCTGGACCTGGCTGTGGCCCCACCTTAGAAGATAAAATACAGATAAAATATATTTTTAGTATAAATATATATCCTGTGCACTCTCTGGGATACACTTACACTTAACTATTTGTTGTTTGTCCAAAATTAAAATTCATCCTGTATTTTTATTGGCTAAATCTGGCAACCCTGCCCTCCCCCCCACCTTGCGCTGTGACCTCAGGTTTGTATTGATTTCCCCAGGATGGCATCGCCCCTGTGTGGAAATAGCCAGATTGACCAGTTCATGGCTATGTGGCTCTGGATCTGTTTTTAACCTCCTAGAGCCTTAATTTCCTTATCTGAGCAGTAGGAGATAATAATCCCTACCTCACTGGATGGTTATAAACATTTAATGAAATTGAGTATGTAAAATGCTCAGTCCACTTTCTGGCACAAAATAAATGACCAAAAAATAAAACATTCTCTCCCCTCCATCTAGCACTCAATACATGGCAGCTGTAAAGGATCAAACCCCCTTACATATTGATTAATTACCCTTTCTTCCCTTCCCGCCTCTATCCTAGGCTTCTTGGAAGTCAAATAAAAGGCTTGTATCAGGACTGCTGCCCTGGAAGCTGCTGCCTGAGTAGGGGAACCCGGGACAGATTTGATCTTAGTACAGGTCCCCCTGGTGGAGACCTAACCCAGTAAGGTCCACTGAGAGTTCTGGAAAGCTGATTGCAAGGGTGAAGCAAGCACTAAGAGCAAGCCCCAAACCAAACCTTGTGCATTTCCAGCTACCCTTCTAAGCTTCCAGAACAAAATGGAACCTCCTTTGAGCCCCCAAGTTTCCCTTTCTCCCAGGAAGATGGGGGTGGCGCAGGACGGGCTATGATGCTGGCAGGAAGGGGGCCCTGGCCACCTGTGAGGACCACACGACAGGCTATTTGAGCAACCAGTCTGCCCAACAGCCAGCCCAGCAGGACGTCGGCCAAACCCCTCTCCAACCTCTGGCAGAGGCTCGTGTCCAGGATACAACAGTTGGAAACTGGTGTGTC
Organism: Mirza zaza; assembly: GCA_008750895.1. Taxonomy (NCBI): domain Eukaryota; kingdom Metazoa; phylum Chordata; class Mammalia; order Primates; family Cheirogaleidae; genus Mirza; species Mirza zaza. Next base: position 6,503 of record VSMD01086253.1, read on the forward strand.
CCTCAGTCTCTGTGTTTGTTCTCCCTCTAGTTCTCAGGTCTCAGCCTCAGCTCAGAACCCGCTTGACTACAGAAAGAGGCAGTGTGCAAAATAGGCATTCTGGAGTCCCGCTGAGGCAACGTGGAGTCCGGTCTCACCGGTATGATCTTGGACTTCTGTCTCATAGAAAGATGGGACTTGCTTCCTTCCCTCACAATAGGTGTTTCTGACTCTGAAAAAAAAAAGTGGCTCCCAGCACTCTTCAGTCCCAGAGAAGCTGGTGGCAGGACCCCAGCCATTGTCTCTGAAGGGGACCAATTATTCAGGAGCCAATTTATGAGCACATAGGGGCATGTCTCCTTTTCTTTTCAAGAGGTCACAGATGCAAGACTTCAGCGCCAGGCAGATTTTATAAATGTGAAGCGAAATGCAATAGGGAGTGGCAGGGCGTACAGCTGCACCTGAAAAGCACGTGCCTCTCCTAATGGCATTCAGTTGCTCGTCTGTTTGTTTTAAACACTGTGCTCCTCAAACCAAACACCCAGGTAGGCCAGATTTGCTCTATGGGCAATTCCCTAGTTTCTTGTTCTTCTTTCTTTTCTTTTCTTTTTTTTTCTTTCTTTTTTTTTTTGAGACAGACTCTTGCTTTGTTGCCCAGGCTAGAGTGAGTGCCGTGGCGTCAGCCTAGCTCACAGCAACCTCAAACTCCTGGGCTCAAGCAATCCTGCTGCCTCAGCCTCCCAAGTAGCTGGGACTACAGGCATGTGCCACCATGCCCGGCTAATTTTTTCTATATATATTTGTTGGCCAATTAATTTCTTTCTATTTATAGTAGAGACGGAGTCTCACTCTTTCTCAGGCTGGTTTCGAACTCCTGACCTCAAGCAATCTGCCCGCCTCAGCTTCCCAGAGTGCTAGGATTACAGGTGTGAGCCACCACTGTGCCCGGCCTTGTTCTTGTTTCTGTTGACACACCTATACCTAGCCACAGGGCCACCATGCCTTGACACAGCATAGAGATATACCACATGTGCAGAGACATGCTGACCCATGCAGATGTGCACAGTCATCTCCATATATACTGGTATCAGACCCCAAAGGAGCAGAAGGTCTGTAAGAAAAGTATAGGGACACCCACAGGGGAGTGGCCCATCCCCAGCCTGCCTTTCTGTCCTCCTCTTGCCAGCTGCTCACCTCTCTGCCTCCTCCTCCTTGTTCACCCACCAGCACCCAAGTCTGCTCCTCACCCATCTTGTCCCTGCTCCCCTCCCCCACTAGGGATGTCCTGTTCCTGGAGGTACTGCAATACCAAGTCGATGGAGCAAGCTCCTATTCCATCTGCTGGATCCCAAACCTCATTTAATGTATTGTCCTTGTAAGGCTGGTGGCAGGGGCCCCCTCCCCTCCCTAGATGGAAAAAGAAAATGCTTAGTGACCTGAACTGCCAAGGACAAACTGCCAGGACCCACTGAGAGGAACCACACCCAGATGTCCACCTGGATTCCACAAATACCTCCAGCCCCTCCTATTTCTCAACGACCATCCAAGGTCACAATAGAGAATCCCTAGCTCTTCCGCCACAAGTCCCTAGCCCCGCCCAACGGGTATAAAAGGCCTCAGCCCCTTCAAACTGCGGTGACTTCTGGGGCCCCCCTCTCTTGGGGCCCCGGAACCTCGTCCACGAGTGTATAATAAAGCCACGTGGTTTGGCCCCCACTCTTTCTCTGTGTCTGTCTTGTCTTTTCACCACCGCCGAAAAACCTTACAGTCCTCAGATAGAGGACGTATCAAATATTAAGTTGATAAGGACAGATACTACATGTGATCTTAGCCAAAAGACCAAGAAAGGATAGGAGTGGGACTCTGCAGGGCCCAGAGGGTGTGAGTGGAAGTGCTGGGGGTGGGGCGCTCTGCACAGTTGACCCTTGCAGTAGAGCGATCACACGTGCATCTTGGGACCCCTGTACATGCCCTCCTGCTTTGATCTTCACAACAAGTCCGTATTGGGGCTGTCATTCTCTTTCCCTCTCTCTGAGACTCACCTTTCACTCTAGAGCTCTGGAGTGAGCCTTAGCTCCTTTATTCAGTCACCACCTAAAAATTCAGCTCCTACAATCTCTGGGTCCTAGAAAAGGTCATTGAAAGTTTATCTCTGCCATTCTCCTGCCTCCAGGCAAGGTGATCCTCTTCATGGGAGACAAGGGGCAGGGGACTGACAAGGAGGGTCTATACACTCCTTTGGCCCTAATTAGCCTTGATTTTAGGAAGTTGAACTGCAGTCCCAGTGATTTCAGTCCATGTTTGGTAAGAACTCCATCAGGATGGGTGAAGACCCTTTCTCTATCCCAAGAGACATCCCCAAACCTTCCAGGGTTCCTCCCCAGGGGACCATGTGGTACAGCAGAAGCCCCAGGCACTCAGGCTACAGATCCCAGAAGGACCCTAAGAGGGGATGTAGAGTCTGGGGCTTTTCCACGTTCCTTCTGGTATATTCCATCTATGGCTATCTGTGCTATAACCTAACCAATCTCAGGCCAGGCAAGGTGGCTCACGCCTGTAATCCTAGCACTCTGGGAGGCCGAGGTGGGCGGATTGCTCGAGGTCAGGAGTTCGAAACCAGCATGAGCAAGAGCGAGACCCTGTCTCTACTATAAATACGAAGAAATTAATTGGCCAACTAATATACATATAGAAAAAATTAGCTGGGCCTGGTGGTGCATGCCTGTAGTCCCAGCTACTTGGGAGGCTGAGGCAGGAGGATTGCTTGAGCCCAGGAGTTTGAGGTTGCTGTGAGCTAGGCTGACTCCACAGCACTCACTCTAGCCTGGGCAACAAAGCGAGACTCTGTCTCAAAAAAAAAAAAAAAAAAAAAAAGAACCTAGCCAGTCTCTTCCTGGGCTTAGTCATTTCAACAAAACAGAAGTAAATCAATCAATTGCAATAAATGAAAGGAAATGAGTTAAAATTCAGTATTCTTTCAGATTCCTGAGAACTGATTTTCGATGATTCACTAGAATTATCTGTGCTCCTGTCCCCTTCCTTTTCATGACTATAAGTAACGGTGAACATCACCATCATCTTATCCAAGCCAAGTTGTCCACACATTAGGGAATGAGTACCCAGCCAGATGGGGGTGGGGCAGGAGGTGGAGCTGGCCCATCAAATAAGGTTTTGTCATCTCAGAGGTACAGGAAAGAGTCTAAGGACTCCTGTCTTGTCTTGGAGACATGAGTCTTTAAGGATTTAAGATATCTCCAAGGGCAGGAGGCAACTGGCGGGTCATTTATTCAGATTCCTTGAGGTGCCTATATAGTCCCATTTGGGCTTGTGTCTGTGCAGCTATGTTAGGGCATTGCCCATGTGTCCCTCTGAGCAAGAGGAACTGAGGTTTGATAGAGAATATTCTGCTGTGGTAGAGGAAAGAGAGATGAGGCACCTACCCCAGAAACCATCTGCCCCATCAGAGAAGAGAGAGCAGAAAATAGCCGCATACCACTGGGACAAAGGGGCTAATCTGCTCAAAAGCTGGAGGCGGGATAAAATGACCCCTGCCTGGGATGGATGTTGAAGGAATGTCTCTGAGGAAATGTCACTCCACTCCCCCAGAGGGCGTGTAGGTGGTTGGTTAATCCACTCGCCTCCACCCCCGCCCCCGCCCTCTTCCCCCCCCCCCCACAATACACATACACACACACACTCACGAGCATAAATCTGAATCGTGTCCAGGGCTTTTTACAGCGTTAATTAATCATATTTAGGGCTGTTTCCAGCTGTTGCTGAGGGAAAGAAGGTCCCACACGCCTGTGACTTAGGGTAAATCCAATCAGACGGAGGAATTCTTTGATTCTGGAGAAGCCGAGCATGGGAAAGACACCTCTAATCCCAGAGCCCCTCGGACCCCTGCCTGCCACACCCCCATGGCTGCCCTTGAAAACTGATCTGAGCTGGGGAAGGGGAAGGCGCTGGAGGGGGCACCGGGCTGCGCGGAGCCAAGCTGACTGCCTGGGGCCCTGCCTGAGCTGAGAGGAGGGTTGACTGGAATCAGGGCGTTGGTGCTGAAGGAGCTTCTGCCCCTGTACTTGGGCCATTTAGTGAGCTCTCGAGAGCCCGTGATTCCTGAAAAGCCACTGGCCCAAGAGTTGTTACAGGAGGCCGACCCGTACTAGTCAGACCAGTGGGTGGGCAGAACTGACCTAATTACAGCTCTGCACAACCCGTGTGGTCTGAGAAGGGGCCTCGCCCAAGCCTTTCCTCTTTCTTGTGACTTCTCCCAAAGCCCCAGCGGCACCTCTCAGCTCCCTCGGGCTCTACGGTGTCTCTATTTCTCTGTCTGCCTTCCTCTGTCTTCCTGGGGCACCGCGGCTGGGTTTCAGTCTCTCCCACTGATCTCTGAGATCCTAGGCACCACCTGGCATCTTCACAGAGACACACCTTAACACAGAGGGACATCTTAAGGGGAGGGGCTACTCACATGGCGCAAACACAGGATGGGCACGGGGAGAGGGAGAGCTGCTGCTGATGGTGGGGACAGGAAAGGACTGTCTTACACCTTAGAGACCCAGGTGTGTGTGTGTGGGGGGGGGACAAGGGAGACCGTGAGAGGGGGGGCTGTAAGGCCAAACAGAGACCAAGTAGTTGCTGCCTTATCCTCCCCCCATGATAACCCCACCCTTGGTGGGGCCTCTTGGGTCCTGGCCTAACTGGGCCTAAATAATTGAGGAGGCCATTATAGCCTTGCTGTTTCCTCACTGTCAAGTGTAAACGCTGCACTGGTAGGGTGGGGAAATGGGGCTAATTTGAATTGATAATAGGAAACGCGGGGAAAAGTCATCTATAGTGAGTGAGGAGCGAGCGATCCCCGAGCAGATGCTAAATCTTGTATAATGAAAGAATCTGCCGATGTCAATTATGTACGAGCGTCTTTGCAGTGGTTGGAGGCGGTGGGCGGGTGAGAGAACGGAGGGCTGGGTGCATCCCATAAACCCAAACACCCATCAAAGGCTCATACATATGGAGCGGTGGAGATTACAGCATAAATTTGAATGTTATGAATGTGCATAAGGGACAGGCAGGAAGCCCACCTCGTAAGGGGGTAGGAAAGGGACTGTTTTTCAGTGCGTGTGTACAAGGGAGCTTTTGTCCTCTTGGTTCCTCAGCTGTGTTTCCTCTGTCTCAGCTGTGCACCCTCTGCACCCAGTAGTATTCCAGAATGAGAAAGAAACTCAGGATATGGGGGCATTGGAGCAGGGTAAGGTCAGCTTTTCTTCTGGGCCCTGGATGTGGGTCCATTGAGAGCTTTGGAACCAAGCTGCCCTTGACCCTTTAAGAGTGCTGCTGGGATGAGATCAAGGACCAATGTGACCAGCAATCCATAGGGGTATCTTGAAATATCTCTGATGTGACCACAACTTTCCCTCCTGCCTGATGGAAGAGAGAGGAGAGACAAATGTATACAGTGATGCCAACTACAGAATGGGCAGAGTGATCCTGGAAGACAGCCTGGCGGAAGAGGTCACAAACTGTGCTAAAAGGGGGCCAGCAGCTCAGAATGATATCAGGGGCACACTTTTCTGTTCCTGGGTACAAGTCCACACCACACCCGAGACTGAGTTTTGGCGAGCGTGCACATGCGTTCATACCCGGTAACAGGGCCCAGACCCCTCTGTCAGTTCCCAACCTGCAGCCGCTCCCTGAGCAGACTCTGTGATTTGTGGTGCAGGCCACCCAGGGACTTTAATCTTCACCGTGACAAATGCAATAAAAGGAACAATTTGGAGATCACAGCTAAGGAAGACACATTTACAAACCCTTTCCCAAAGGTTGGATGGGGCTGTCACCATGTGATTTGTGCGGGAGATGAAGCAGGGAGGGGGAGAGGGGGAGAGTAGGAGACAGAGAGCCGGAGAAGGAAGGCTGGGAAAGAGGAAGCATCCCCACCTCTCTCCTCCTCACCCTCCCTGCTGGATCACAGTGGGGCCAGCTAAGCTGGCAGGAGGAGGACTGGCCCCACTGGCTGCCTGCCACCCTCCCCTATCATCACCGGGGAGCACAACTCAATTACCAGGAACACAGCCCAGAACCATGAAGCTTCAGAGATTTGTCTCAGCAGTTCTGGGGCTCCAGAAGGATGGCAGGGGAAGGGTTGGAGAAGAGAGAGCGAAAGGGAGAGGCAGAGGCAGAGGCAGAGTGGGAAAGACATTTTAATAGAAAGACATTGACATCTCAAGTTGCAAAGGGAACCCCTAAGAAGCCCCAGTCTGAGATAGGAAAGAGGAGGGGAGCTTTCCAAACTGGGGCTCCTCAGTCAGGCAGATCTGGAGGGGCCCAAACATAAGGTAGCAATGGTGGTGTGAGGGGGCACTGAATCTAGGGACAAATCCATGGGGCAGACAGATCTGACTGGAGTTCCATAGGATGAGGTCAAACTGGGGTCTGGGAACTAGGCTGGTGGATGATTCGAATAGGTGGCATAGTCAGGGACCTAGGGCCTTTCCTGCCCTGCTGAGCCCCCCTTTCCTAATGTATAAAAGAAGTGCAGGGCCAGATGATCTGTAAGGTACCTGCCTGCCTTGCATCTTGGACACTGAACACCAGGTTTCTTGGAGCCAATGACAGGAGACTGGGTAAAAGAACAGGTACCAATGCAGCACTGCCTGACCCTGCCTTTCTTGTGGCTATAGTTACTAGTGACTAACACATGGGCTCCTTTCTGTTGGGATGTCAGCTCTGCTCCCAGGGGTTCAGGTCCATGGTTCTCTCAGCTATTTCTACCCCAGCAAGAGTTCAAAAGGAACTCTTTGCCCCTTTTTGTGTTCTAAAACTCTGGTCACTCTTACCTTCCTTTTGGCTCAGATCATCCTCAAACCAGAGCCATTCTTTCCCTAGCACCTGACACCCCACGCCCAGGAGATGTTCTCTCTGCCCCGGGTCTAACTTTGAAGTCTCTAACTTCCTTCCAGTTTCCTAACTTTGAGCTGCCACAACTGACATATTCATTCCTGTGATCTGTGCCCTCCCACCTCCTCCCCATTTTCCCCATCCACCTGTGTCCCCTGTCCTCCCCCACTCCACTTCCAACCAGGTTGAGGGACCACAGAGGTGCCATGCTATAGGGGAATGTTTCTAGGCTATAAGGCATAGGTTTTCCATTTCCCTTGAGGCCACACCTCAAATCTCCATGTAGCTGCTGCCACTGTGCTAGTCAAACCCCCAGCACAGGACTGTCCTTCTGTGCATCTTCAGGGCCAGATGTGGCCCTCACATCCAGGGGAGTGGGCCTGCTGAGGGCCTAAATGGGGTAAGGGAAAGGAGCCATCAGCAGTATGGACCCTCCCTTGAAACTCCCTGGGGAGCACTGGGGGTCAGATGCTAACAATGTCTAGTCGTCATGGGTATGGCCGAGTGGGTGCAGGGCAGCTCCCCTGGACAGACTGGGCTTCTCCAAGGTGGTGGCTCAGGGCTGGGTCATGGCCTCCAAGGGCAGCTGGGAGGTTGGACGTTGGGAAGGTTGAGGAATGTCAGGAGATGGGACAGTAGGCACAAGTATATTTTCTAAGTTCTGGATGTGAAGGAGAGAACCCCACTTAGGAACGAATAGAGGGACTCAGGGGAGGGCTAAATCATGAACAGGCTGACTTCCCAAGGCCTCTATCCATCAGAGGGGCAGGCGCTAAAGGTGTAAAAACATTCAAACCAGGTGAGTCCCTCCATACGGGCTCTGTGGCAGACAGGGCTCTGTGGTAGACAGGGCTCTGTGGTAGACAGGACGTGAAGGAGAGTGAAGTGCTAATAGCTGGATGGGCAGTTCCCATGGCCCTCTGCTGCCTCCCTCTGGGAGAGGGCAAGAGGGTGAGCTCTGCCCTCCTCCCTGTCCCTCGGTTCCTCCTGCTCCTCCTCACTGCACCTCACCCCCACCTGGGCCCTTGATTTCTCCCCAGCTCCTGGGATGCTGTATCAGTCAGGGTTCTCCAGAGAAACAGACCAACAGGAGAAAGATAGACAAATGGGCAGATTCACATACTTTCAGAGGCTAAAAAGTCCCATGATCTGCTGTCTGCAAGCTAGAGGCCCAGGAAAGTCGGTGGTATAGTTCTAGTCCAAGCCCAAAGGCCTGAGAAATGTGGGGAGCTGGCGTATAAATCCTAGACCAAGTCTGAAGGCTCAGCAACTGGAATGCTGGGCAGGAGGGGAGTTGCCAGCTCAAGCAGAGACAGCAAATTCTCCTTCCTCTGCCTTTTGTCCTATTCAGGCCTTCATCAGATTTGACCCGGCCACATTGGTGAGGATGCATTTTCCTTGCTCAGTCTAATGATTCAAATGCTAATCTCTTCTGGAAACACTCTCATAGACACACTCAGAAATAATGTTTAACCAGCTATCTGGGCATCCCTTAAGTCAGTCAAGTTGACAGATAAAATTTTTTTTTTTTTTTTTTTTTTTTTTTTGAGACAGAGTCTCACTTTATTGCCCGGCTAGAGTGAGTGCCGTGGCGTCAGCCTAGCTCACAGCAACCTCAAACTCCTGGGCTCAAGCAATCCTGCTGCCTCAGCCTCCCAAGTAGCTGGGACTACAGGCATGTGCCACCATGCCCGGCTAATTTTTTCTATATATATTAGTTGGCCAATTAATTTCTTTCTATTTATAGTAGAGATGGGGTCTCGCTCTTGCTCAGGCTGGTCTTGAACTCCTGAGCTCAAACGATCCGCCCACCTCGGCCTCCCAGAGAGCTAGGATTACAGGCTTGAGCCACCGCGCCCGGCCATTGACAGATAAAATTAACCTTTGTAGATGCCACCTTCACACCTATGTCTCTCTGATAACCCCACCTCAGAGGAGGCACTACTGTGTTTCCCCAAAAATAAGACAGGGTCTTATATTTATTTTTCCTCAAGAAGACACCCTAGGGCTTATTTTCAGGGGATGTGTTATTTTCCCCTCAAAGCCTCAGCTTGCAGCATGCACAGGATGGCCAGGGCCTGACAGGGGGAGCTGACCTTGTTGGTGGGGCTGCCCACACCCTTCTGGTCACCTCTGGTATAGTAGCTGTCACGATGGGGCAAATGACAAGGGCTGCTTGTCTTCTTTACTGCTCTGCGACAAAATTCGTGGGTTGTGCAGATATACTGCATAGCCACACCCATCGCTAGGTCTTATTTTTGCGGTAGGGCTTATATTTTGCAAATGCTTAGAAATCCTGCTAGGGCTTATTTTATGGGTAGGTCTTATTTTCGGGGAAACACGGTAGATAAAAGTGGACAGTAGGTGAGCAAAAGGGACTCGGAAGCTGGAATCCTCTCTATTCCCTGTCTCCCCTCCTCGAGAAGGACATGACTTGACTTATTCATTTGCATCTCCACCCCTAAGGATGGGCTAGGATCAGAGCGGGGAGAGGGGAGTGTGCCTGAGAATGGGCCCATCCCCTGTGGCCTCCTCCTTTCCCTGGAGTATAGCTTTACCCAGGGCCAAAAACAACCTCAAACCCAGCTAGGAGTCTACACTGACTGATAATTCAATGTTCTCCAGTGCCCCCACCCCCAGAGGATTGACTCCAGCTGGGAAATCTGTGGTCCCCGGCTCTGCCTGCCTCCCACCAGGTTTAGTCCAGACCCAAGGGGCCTGAGACCCAAGATGGTACATGGTGGGCAGTGGAAAGAGAGCTAGAAATGACCAATGGTCACATGGGCTCTACAAGAGGCATTGCCCCTCCCCAAGTCCTCAGACTTAGTTTAGCAGACCAGAGGTTGACAGGAAAATAACAAAACAACGAAGGAAGGAGGAAGTCATTTCAGGGCAGGCGTGGTGGTTCACACTTATAATCCCAACACTCTGGAAGGCTGAGGTGGGAGGATTGCTTGAGGCCAGGAATTTGAGACCAGCCCAAGCAAGAGAGAGACCCCATATCTACAAAAAATAGAAAAATTAGCTGGGCATAGTGGTGCATGACTGTAGTCCCAGCTACTCAGGAGGCTAAGGCAGGAGAATCGCTTCAGCCCAGGAGTTTGAGGTTGCCGTGAGCTATGATGATGCCACTGCACTCTGGCCTGGGTGACAGCGACTCTGTCTCATAAATAAATACATAAATACATACATACATAAAAGAAAGTCATTTTGGATTTCTCCCCTCCTTCATGTCCATGCCTATTTGGCCTGTGACTCTGATCTACCTACCAGCACATTCACACACACACACAAACACACACACACGTGTGCACGGGTACACATACACACAGGGCTGAACTATGTCCAGCCTTAATGCACACATGCTAAATCATGGGGTGGGGACCAGTGTGGAGACACTGGGTGGGGGACATGCCCCCCGAAGGTGAGCTGAGGGGCAGGCATAGCAGGAACAGGGTGGGGCACTTTGTGGGGAATAATGAGGTGAGAACCCGTGGGGGCTGGTGGGATGGAAGCAACAGAGAGGGCGATGAGCTGCAGTAGAGGGTGAGCCCAAGGCGGAGAAGAGGCTGCCTTTGAAAGAAATGAGCTGCTCTCGCAGAATCCCAGGGTGACTGTGGGCCCAGGCATGGGGTATACCAGCCTTCCCTGTCCTGAGAGGTGGGCCCTCCCAGGCCTCCAAAATCACCCCCTCCAAATAAAAAACAAAGTCACCCCCAGAAGGAAGCCAAGGGCCAGGTGTGTTCCAGGCATAGTTCTTCTTTTCTGCTATTAAGAGGGTGGGGCAGATGGAAGTTGGGCTGTTGGTCCCCATTTTCCTCCTCTCCCTCAAAAGGCTGCACTCACCCCTTCTCTCCAAATCTGACTATCCCTGATGAGATCCACTGTCCCACACTGAGCTTTCCTAACCACTCCCAAAGTGTGGGGATGGGAGGACCAAAAACAATCTATCTTGCTCCAGATTCTAAACTGGACAAGCTCTGAGTGGGAAGTGTCAAAGAGGTGACTGTGACTTCTTGCCCATCTCTCATTTGCTGGAGCCTGGCCTTATGACCTCTTGCCCTTTAACAGGATGTAAAGTCAGTGTGGGCGGGAGGGTGGATATTTTGACCTTGGGAAGCCTCTCCCTATCTTTGTCCATCCTCTGCCTGTCCTTGGTGCCCTTTGAAGGTTTATAGTCATATAAATTGCAGAGTCCCATGCCAGGCATGGAGCCTGAGACTATAAATAGGCACGAGGTAAACAAGGTGGCAGATGCAGGGGCTTGGGACAAGACAGAAAATATGCCCCTCTCTGCCTGGGCAGGGGCCAAGGCACATCCGTGGAAAGGGATATCTTCCCTCCCTTCTCCTCACCTCTCCTCCCCTGCCTGCTGCCTGCTGGCGGCCTGTGCTCCGGGCTTCAAGCCTTTTCCCTCTAGGGATTATCCTCCAGCGTGGCTTTCTGCTCCGAGTTTCCCTGGTCACCTGCCCTGTTTCATCTTGCTCTGAGTCAAGATGGGGGAGGGGCTGTCTCCATTACACCGAGTGTCCCTCACTGCCTCCCTGCAGCTGCTTCACACTCTGGCTGCTAGCAAGTCTCCTGGCGTCGCCTCTGCCAACCGCCAGTCTCCACCACTAGGGGCGCTGTGATCCCTTCTCAATCCGTGTAGCCAAGGTGATGCTAGTATTTCTCAGCTAGGAAACTTTACTAAGAAACTCTGGAGAAACCAAGCAAAGACCCTTACTTTCTACTCATTCCATTCAAAAGCACAGAACGTGAGAGTGCACAGATTTCTACAGTCTTCCTGTTGTGTAGATTGATTGACAGCTGCCTGGCCACTTGGAGTTTCTAGGTCCGTCTCTGTGCTGTGAGAACTAGATTCTGAGCAGAGACTCTGAGGTTGAGACAGACTCAGGTAGCACTGCTTTCTAGATCTATCCCTGCCTTTCCTCTGCCCTAGGGCTGGGCTGCTTTCTTGCTCTGTACTTGTCCTGGCCGTGGCAGGTTCCCAGCCACCAAGTGTCCTCTAAGAAATTTCAGGTCCCATTGGCCCCTCAATTACCTCTCTCATCCCTCTTGGAACAGGCTGGATTCTCAACCCTGACATTCCTTTTTTTATCCCAAGTTGGGCTCTCCAAACATATTCACTCACAAGTTTAGATTCTTAGAAACTAGAAATAACACAAATCTTAATTTTTTTATTTTACAGATGAAGACTCTGAAGCCCAGAGAGGCTGAGTGACTCTGAATACTAATGTTGGCTTTGTTGCTAACACTGGAAATGCATCTCTGCCATGCCTGACTTCTCCACCCAAAGCTTCAAACTTCCAGCTCCTGACAGCTTCTTTTGCCCCCCAGAAACAGGCTAGCTACCTTTCAAAGGTCCATTTGCTTTTGAACCCTGCCTCTAACTGGTTTCTCATATAGGGAGAGGCAAGGGACAGGCTTTGAGTCTCAATGAATGGTTGAGCCATATGTGGCTCTGTTTCCCAGTACCTTCAACCCCTTGTTTCCCTGGATCCTCTCTGATGGCTTACTGGGCAGATGATCCTGCAGGAACAACTTCCCAGAATCCCATCTTCATAAGGCCTGGAGGAGTGAGAAGTGTCCTTCTGACTGTGGGAAGCCACTTTCTTGGCTGCTCCTTCTTTTTTCTTCTGAATGTCAGTTTCCTAATTTGGATGGCAGGGTGAGATCAAGTACTGCTCCTTGAATGGTGTCCCCTTTACCCTGGGAGTGCAAGGCCCAAGTGAGCACACATGCGTGCACACACATGAATATCCATGAACTCATGTCGTCACCACCAACCTGTTCAAGGGGTCTGTCTTAGTCTGTTTCTGTGGATATAACAAAGTACCCGAGACTGGGTAATTTATAAATAATAGAAAATTGTATCTCCTAGTTCTGGAATGTCGTAAGTTCAAGATCAAGGTGCCAGCAGATTTGGTGTCTGGTAAAGGCTTGCTCTCTGTTTCCCAGACAGCACCATTTGCTGCACCTCCTATGGTGGAAGGGGGAAAAGAGCCAAAAAGCTCCCTCAAGCCCTTTAAAAGGGCACTAATCCTACTTGTGGGGACATGCATAAGCACCCCCAATTGTCCCCCCTCTTAGTACTACTGCATTGGGGATTAAGTCTCAACATGAATTTCAGATGGACACAAACATTCAAACTATAGCAGGGTCCTAAGCCAACAGCAAGACTGGAATCTCAGGATCTATATGTCAAACGAGTCACAAGGAAGGGAAGACAAATGCAGGAATGGATTTGGGTGGTGGGGAGTGAGGACATGAGTGGTTCTCGAGGGCAGAGGTGAGGAAGCAGCACAGGTAACTAAGGCAAGTGGGCATGGCCTGGCTCCCTGAGAGCCGGAAAGGGACTCCCTTTGTGTGGGGCTGTCAGGATGAATGTAATCTCTAGGGGAGAGGGGAGTTGCTGATGGGGTCAGACAGGGAGAGTTCTGAGAGGAGTCAGTTAGCCCAGAATATTCCCATCCTACAGCTGGATTGGAGTTACCAGAGTGCCATCCGGGAGTGCCTGCGATGTGCAGGGGGCGGCTGGAGAGATGGCCATGATCTATCCAGCACCTGTCCTGCCCCCAAAGGCTGATGATGTAACAGTATAACAATGTGACAGAGGACAAGGGGGGCTTTGTAGTGTTGCTCTGGGGGAGGGCTAGTCCCGCTTTCAGTGATGTAGCTGGGATAAGGCAGCTGTTGTCTGTGCTCTGAACTCAGCAGCAGCCCCTGCCCCTTCAGTGAGCAGTCTGAGTCTGGCTCCACTCACCTTAATTCCAGTCGTCAGTCATGGGATGGCTCATGACACTCCTTTCAAGGAACAGAAATTATTTGGGTGGCACCTGTCAGCCACATAGACTATAATTAGAGATCAGACAGAGCATAGAAAAGACCCTGCCCAGGAATGAAGTGGAGGCTTCCCTACAAGGAAGGAGACATTCAGACCCTGGAGAATTCCTTATCCTGGATCCCCAAGCATTTCCTCTCCCCTGCCCCAACATCCCACCTCCCTTGTCTTCTGATGCCCCTCATTTGCTCATATGCCTTCAAGTTAGGGCTCCCTCAAAGGGCTCCTCACTCAGGGCTTCTCCCACCTTGTACCTGGTCTCTCTGGAAGGCCTCACCTTGGTCCTCAATGATCCTCCAGAGACTCTCACAAAGATTCTTTGCAAACACCTTGGATATGATCTTGCCTAGAGATTTGTTGGCCACCATTGTCCAAATGTTCCCCAGATGCTCTGCTAACCGGGCCCAGAGAGCAGAATGGAGTTAGGGGGACCCTCATTCCCCAACTCCACCAGTTTCCCTTTTGCTGCTTCATTTAAGCTCCCCTGCCACTCAGGTCCTTAGAAAAGTAATCTCAGCACCCATTTTTTTACCTTTTCCTTTCCTTGTCCCTAACCAGAAACCCCAGATCGGAGGCTGAGGCAGGTGGATCTCTTGAGCCCAGCCTGGGCAACATTGCAAGATCTTGTTTCTAAAAAAATTGTAAGAAAAAATCAGCTTGGTGTGGTAATACACACCTTTAGTCCCAGCTACTCAGGAGGCTGAGACAGGAGGATCCCTTGAGCCTAGGGGTTCAAGGCTGCAGTGAGCTATGACCGTGCCATTGCACTCTAGCCTGAGCAACAGAGTGAGACCCCCTAAAAAAAGAACAAAACAAAAATTTAAAAAAGAAACTCCAGGTCATCATTCTCCAAACTTCTATACTGTCTTTGAAGGCGACACCCATGCCTAACTTACTCCTGTGCCTCAAACTCAGTAATTCAAAAGTTAAAGATTCAATAAATATTTATTGAAGGAATCAGTCCTCAAAACTTCTCGAGTATATTTCCTTTTTTTCTCAGTATACAGTCCTGCCCAGCCCCCAACAACCACTGTTTTATTCCCAAGGCAGCTTTTAAGGAGCTGTGCAGAGGCATTAACCTCTTCCAGACCCGGATGATGAGGGGAACGCGTCAATGTCCGGGTCTGGAACCCGGAGCTGAGCACACTGCCCGCCTGCCTCCCCTGAGCCCGGAGGCTCCAGGAGGAATTGTCTGTCCTCACTCATCCTTGCCGCCAAGGCCTCCTCGCCTGTATTTATATACACTAAAGCCTCTGCTCGAATAAAACATCCATGTAAAATCCAATTTCCTCAGAATCTCTTTTGGAGCCTGGGCCTGAGATGGAGTAGGTAACCCCGGCGGTAACTGCCTGAACCACTCCTGCTGGCTGCAAAGGTGAGGCCCATTTTTCAATTATCTATCTGCTGTGACAGCAGCGGTCCAGCCACCGAGCCAAGGCAGGGGGAGGGGAGAGGCAGCGCTGGGGAGGAGGGAGAAAGAGGGCAAGGGCACGGTGGGGGAGAAGGAGAGGAAGAAACCTAGCAAGAGAGGCACGGAGCACAAATCCTGGCACGTGGCACCCAGTAGGTGCTCATGAATTATTTGGAAAACGAGTGATCTCGGAAGAGTGAATAGGGAGGGTGGGAGTGAGGCGAGGAGAAGGGGAGAGCTGGAGAGGCACAGAGTGGGTGGAGAGAGAGAGAGAGTGCGGGAGGGGGAGAGGGGGAGGGGAGGCGATCGTGGATGGAGCCAACAAGAGGCTCCTGTGTCAATCCGTGGAAACGGGAGGCAGAGTGATGCGGTCACAGCTCCTGCCATCAATATCCTCTAATATAAATGTCAGTGATGCTATTTTCCGCGCAGTCATTTCGCACACTGCTGATTACATTAACGTATAATGGAGGGGCGCCGGCTCCACTGCTTTCTCCCCTAACCCTCCCCCCGGTGATGTGTCAATAGCCGCCTCCATGAACAAGTCAATTTTCTGCAGGCTTGGCAGCGGAATAAATCTGCCCGGCTATGGGGAGAGCTGGAGATATTTATACACCCAGCGCCTGCCTTCCGTGTGCGCGCGTGCGTGTGCGCGGCGGGCGCGGGCCGAGGGGGGTCTGGGGCGCGCCGCCGAGCTGAATGATTTCCAGCCCCGACTCAATAAGAGGAGAATTTAGAGCGGTCCCTGAGCTGGGCTCCCAGAAACAGCCTTACACGTTTATTTTCCTTAGCTGAACAGGAAAGGCGAGAATTATATGTGGATTTATAGGACAGGCGCAGCTCAACCCAAATGCTCCCGCTCCGGGGGGCGGGGACGGGGCGGTGTGGGGAGGTGGCAGGCCAAGCGCGGGCCGCTGGGACCCCCGCTCGCGCCAGCGCTGGTAGGGACGCACCCCCCTCGCCGGTCGCTTTAATTACATTTGTTCTTGTCCTTCGTGAGGGCGAGACTTCCGCGCGGCCCGCGTGGGGGGCGGGGGGAGGCGCAGGCCAGGACTGCCTGGAGGGGCGGGCACCAGGAATGGCGACTTGGGAAGACCAGGAGGGGGGCTGTCAGCCTTTACTCAGAACTGGATCAATAGTACGCGGTCTAATGGGCTAACTGCCAAGCGGGCGCACCCAGGCGCTGCCCCGCGGGGGCGGGAGGGGGTGGGCGAAGGACGAGAGAAAGGAAGGGGGTGGGAGCGGGAGTGAGGACAGAGGAGGGGGGAAGGGTAGGAAGAGGGGAAGAGATTGTGGGAGGAGGAAGAGAGAAAATAAAGAAGGGAACAGAAGGAGAGCGGAAGCGGGAGGAAAGGGACAGGGCAGGACAGCCCTCGTGGGGGCGTCCCTTCAACACGCTTTCCCCTCTTAACGCCGGGAAGGAGGAACCCGTCCCGGAGCTGCCAGACCCCGCGGCCGCCCGCCTTCGGGCCTCGACTCTGTCATTGAGCCGCCAGGGGGCGGAGCGACCCTGTGCTCTCCACGCGAATCTCCGGGTCTCTTTGCTGGGGCTCGAGTGACCGGTCGCCTCCGAAGCCTGGTCCCTCCAGCGCCTGTGTCTGCTCCCAGAGGCCTCCGGCGTTGACAGGGTGGGCGTTGGGTGGCTCCCCGCACCCCCTGCCCTGAATAGAAGGAATCTCTCGCTTTCATGGTGTTAGCTTTGGCGCCCAGGGACTCTGGAGTGGGGAAGTGCCCAAGGGCTAGGTCTCCTGGCTTGGGGCTGGCTAATATTCCCCCAGAAGATGCCCGACGCTGTGGCAGATGTGACATTGGAGGCGGTGTAGGATTTAGGCCTTCGTACTCTGGTGAGGAGGCGCAGTCGGGTCTCCTGGAAGCGAAGAGTCCCTTCTTGAAGGGTCCTTCTGCCTGTGCTGTGCTAATGAGGCCAGCCAAAGCGGCCAGGGATCAATGTGCAACTGCCCCGTTTTAACTCTTTCAGTTCCTGGCCTCTGTCTGACGCCCTAGTCTCCTGGCCACTAACATATCCAGCTCTGGAGCCTGTCCCTTCCCAAACTGAGTGAAAAAATAAGATACAGCCCAACACCCCTGCCAGCAAGTTCTGCCACCCTGGAGAGGGAAACCTGGTGGGGGCAGTTCAAGGGTTCACCCCTGGAGGGGATATCAATTACTTGGAGGAGCTTTTCAGCATAAACGTGTTTACCCACCTACACTCATTGTAAGGGGTGTGCATGTATAGGCAGGGGTTCTCGGACACATGCACTTTGTCACAGCTCCCCAGGTAATTCTGATATATCCCCATATGGGCATTGCCTGAGGAAAGGTATTTACTATTGCATATTTCCAAATGTTGGGTAGCTCAGCGTGGGCTATTTGCCCTCGTGGATATGTCTGTGTGTCACTGTGTGAGTATGTCATTGGGTTCCTGTGTCGCCTGGTAAGCATTGCTTTGTGTATCTCGTTGTGCATCTTCTGTGCATGGATGCCACTGGCTATGCATTGTCCTTTGTATCACTGGTGTTATCATCAGCATTTATTAAGAACACCTATTGTGTCCGTGTCATTGTACATGTCTGTCCTGGCAAGAGCGAGTGACGGTCCCATGGTGTGTTTGTGTTGTGTCGAGCACATCTCTGTGGGCTCCATTGTGGGGCACAGCCATTGTCTCCATGTCATTGAGAGGGTGTGCTGGGGAGAGCTTGTGACACAAATGGAACGAAGCTGATCTGCCCCAGAAGCAAAGGCGGCAATGACCTTCTTTTTCCAATTATATCCTGGTCAGAGGTGAGTGACCTCTCTCCACTGAGGCCACTTCTTGTCATGCAAACCGAGCAGAAGGATGGAGATTAGAGGAATGTGACCGAGTCACGTGTGAAAACAATCAGCTATCAATGGGCCCCGATCAATGCCTCACATTACAGATGAGCCCAGGGCAATCAGTCACTTTGGAGTTTTTCCCAAGGAGGCAAAAGCACACAGTACATAGCCACATGTGTCACATATCCTCAGAGACCCACATGCATTTACACAGCCTGGGGACAGGTAGTAAGAGGGTTGGAGGGCTGGGCAAATGAATGGCCACCTACTCTGAATTGGTGGGCAACTATCATTATTAGTAGGTGGTTATATTGTTTTTGCTAAAGATGCAACCTTTATTCAGCTGGTAGCGGGAAGTGTAAAAGCTTGTGTTGAGTGTTTTCTATTTTAAGTCCAGAGAGTTAGGACTCTAAGTGGGTCACAGGAGGCAGTGTGGGGATTTGGAGGAAATGCTCATGTAAGAAACAGGAGCAATAGAAGGCTGTGTTGAGAGGGTGGCAAAGGAAAGTGTTTGGTCAGCTGTGGGCAGGGGGCAGGTTGCAGGAAAGGGGCTCATGGGGCCAGGGCACTTGTCCTCAGAACAACTTGATACCAGGCTGTGGGGTGAGGGAGCCGAGTTTCTGAAGGGCAGGGCCAGCCCTAACCACAAACATGCTCCAGGATGGCCGGCAGGGCCGAGAGCACAGACTAGGGGAGCAGGGGCCTCTGGAGGGCACAGCCATGGGGGCCCTCATGGGGTTGACTAGTCTTGGGAGAGAGGTGGTTCAAGCATTTGGGGGGCTATAAGCACCAGCTGAGGGGGTGAGATTGGATCAAGAGAGACCAATGAGAAGATAAGAAGAGTTCTGGAAAGGCCTGAGGACCTCACTAGACCTGGCTGTGGTACTGGCCGAGCCTACCTCTGGCCAGCACTCAGTGTGGCTGAGTCTAGCACCCAACCCAGCCAAGGTTGAGGCAAGGGGAAGTATCATGTCCTCTGTGCCCAGTAGGGGGTGACAGGCAGTTCTCTGAAGGCTTTAGTTGTCTTTGAATCCCTTTGGTACACATTTATGGATGTCCCACTTTGCCTCACCCTATAGGAATGCAATGATGGGTGAGAATGACCTCAGGGAGTTTGCAGTCTAATGGAGAAAGAGTTTAAAGATTTTAAAGTCTTTTTTTTTTTTTTTTGCTTTGGAAAAAGTACTGTTACATAAGAGCATACTACCTGGATTAAAGCCCCAGCTGTGCCATTTACCAGCTAGAGCTTATGAATTCTCAGGCCTCTTTTCCTAGTCTATAGAATAGGGATACCTACCTGTTAGAATTGTAGTGCAAATTTTAGGTAAAGTCCTTAGAACGGCACCTGGCCACAATAACCTAAGTATTGGCTCTTCTAGTCTTTCCTCCAGTTTTCTAGTGCAGGGTCTTTGGAAAAGTCCCATTCTTGGGTCAGTGGAATTAAGGTGAAAAAAAAATGTATTCATACCTTGGACCAGACAGCAGGCTGATTAGAAGTCCTTGAGAGATTGGAGTGTTGGGGGAGTAGGAGCAGTAGCATCCCCCAGAGTAGGACCTGCTGGGGAATGTGGGGATCCCAATGTGGGGCCAGTGGAGCAGTGAGATGGACTCTTTCAGGTGGGGCTGAGAAGGCATAGCACAGACAGGTACAGGGTGGCAAGAGAGATCCTCTGCGCAGAGCCCAGCACACTCAGGACAGTTCTGTGCTGCTAACTGCCCCCTCTTCCCATCTCCCTGCTGGAGCTGCTAGCCCACAGGCGTCCAGGGGGGGTTGCAAGGGAGAGCTGCCTGTCCCCACAGGATCGTCAACCTTCACTTTCCCAGGACCAGCCTAACTCCATTCTCTCCCGCCACTTGACCTCAGCTACAGCAGCCCCCTCTGCTGGCCTCCGCGGTGCTAGAACTGGGCCCTTTCCTTCCAGCAGGCTCTGACATGAAAGGAGAGGTCACAGCAGATGCATGCTATAGCCTGGCATATCAAGGGCCAGAGGATCCCTGAACTAAGCCTACTTGTTTAACCAGACTCCAGTAATGCTCGGGAGAGATCCATGCAGACGGCTCGGCCAAATGGTTAAACCGTAGGCTCTAGAAACAGAGTCCTGAGTTTGAGTTTGAAGCCAGATTCTGTCACTTATTAATTGGTATGAACTTGGGTAAGTCATTTAGCTTGTGTAGGCTCAGTTTTCTCATCTGAAAATTGGGAACAACAATAATACCTACCTTATGAGGTTGTTGTAAGGTAGTGTACTTTATAGTTAGTACACTAAGGTAGTGTACTTTATAAAGTGTTTAGCACAAGTCACTAAGTAAATGATCAGCCAAATTCTCTCAGAATTTGCCAATGGAGGAACTTCCTGCTATGACAAGACTGAGGTCCTCTAGGGGTCTTAGCCCTTGACTGTGGGCTTCTGGGAACCTTACTGTCCCATGTTTGTTTATTCAAGCCCCAAAGCACCAAGTAGCCAAGCAGCTGCCAGCATCTGCTGCTTATTTATAGGATGGGGTGGAAGGGATGAAATGGGGAATCCTGGTTACTGTGCAGGGGACAAAGGGTTAAGGCAGGTAGGGGGTGCTGGCATGGGAGTGGGTCACTCTCTTCCCTTCCACTCTCCCCTTCCATTGATTATTCTCCTCTCCAGGTATTTTTGTGGCTTTTTCCCTCCTCCCTTGGGGTGGGAGTGGGGGCTGCTGGGTCCACTTCGGGCTTAGTTATTGTTTTAATTTTGGTGCTGGCTCCCTGGTGCCTGGAGTGGATAATGAAAGAGGAAAAGAGAGGTCAGGGTGGTGCCCAGGCAGCAGATTTCTGCCCGTCCGACTGGGTTGGGGCGGGTGGGGAAGTGTTGGGGGGAGTGTTAAGTTAATATCAATAAAGCAACTGGAGTCTCAGAAGTGAGGAGCTGCAGAGCCAAGCACAACGTCTTTGTACTCTGGGAGCCTAAAGGGGCACTTTGCCTGGCCACCATGAATCCTCAAAGCAGGGTTGGGCATGGGGGTAGGCGTACAGGGAGCACACAGGCTTTTGGTAGGCACAGCTCAGGGGCAGCAAAGAGCGAAAAAGGAACAAGGGAGGAGCTGGGCAGAGAATGAGTCTCAGCTCCATCTCATGCTCAGGCCACTCTCTGGCTTTTCTGTCTGCATTGCTCTACTGTATGTCCAATCTCACAGAGGGTGGATTTGAAGGGGCTGTGCTGTGGGGCTACTGGAGATGGAGAAAAATAGAAAAAGGAGGCAGGAAAGTAGAGGGATTAAGATCACAAGCTTTGCATCAGATAGACCTGGGTTCATGGACAAGTTCGGCTTCATGGCTATGTGACTTGAGCAAGTTACTCAACCTCTCCGAGCCTCAGTTTCCAATTCTGTAAGATGACACTAAAAGTGATGCTAACCTTATAGGGTCATTGACATGGTACTTAGAGAACTCAGCATGGGGCCTGGCATGCAGTGAGCACTCAATACATGCTAGCTATCCTTATTAAGCCTGTTTCCTCAGTTGTAAAATGGGGATACCCGTTATAACTTCCCCATAGGGGTCTTATGGGGAGCAAATCAGATAAAGCCTGTAAAGTGCTTAGCACAATGCCTGGTACATAAATAAGGCCTCAATACATGTTAGCTGTTGTTGTTATTATATTATTTTTATCTTTATTATTCCCTGCTGTCTTGGAACTGGTGATTTAGTTGAGGAGACTGAGGCCAGGCCACTCCCTTAGCCATTGGAGGCATTGGCTCCCATCAGAAGGGCTTTCTGAAGCCCAACCCCACTTGGAGAACACTTTTGGTATTTCTTTTATAATCCTGTGGACTGACAGAAAGTCTCTAGGAGCTAAGATGACTGTGGGACATGTGGGAGAATGAGACCCTCCCCCCATGACCACCTCTGCCCCCAGGAGAACCATGTGGGCAACATGGCTATCATGGGAGGGCCAACTGCCTCATTCTGCCCGGCCCCACTCTACACCCCTCAGTTGAAGGCAGCATGGGCTACAAGAGGATGCTCACCTCTTTCCCCGTGGGGCAGTCAGTGGGCAAGTCTGCGAATGTGGGTCTCAGAAGCCCCCCATCCTTATCCCATCCCAGCTCTCTCAAGTCTGGGGGATGGGGGTGGGGACAGAGCAGACCAAAAATGAGGGTAGTTAATGTTTCCCACTTGACCTTTCTTCCCCCACTCCCACCCCCACCTCCACCAGGCGGGCAGGCTGAGGAGATGAATGGAGTAGAGGGCACGATTTTCACATTAATGGCAGCATATGTTGTGTTTATTGACACCGCAGGGTCGGTGCTTGAGGTAGTTGGGAGAGGGGGCGCCTAGGAGGCCACCGGCAGGAGGGGGCAAGGGGAAGAGGAGGCAGAGGGGAAGGTTGCCCGAGGGTGGGGAGGAGGAGAGAGAGGGGAGCCTGGGGCCTGGGGGGAGGGAGGCAGGAACAATATTGTTGCACGAGCACACCAGGTGCTCGCTGTCAGCCTGAACAAAAAAGAAGAGTCAGCAACTCTTGGGGGGTGGGGGGGAGGAGGCGGGAGCCACCGCCTGCTCCATCCTGGCAGCCTTTCCCCCGTTAACCCTTGCTCTGCCATGCAGCTGAAGAGAGGAGGGGCATCTGGGACTCTTCCCCGGCCTAGGAGCTCCCCACAGCCCTGGTCTCATCAGAGCCACCATATCCCTTTAGTCATCTGGGAGATGTCGCTATCTCTGGGGTCCGCAGTGGCAGGACTTTCTTTTGCCTTCCCCAAAGCCTGAAGGAAAAGAAGCCCCTCTCCTCTGTTCCACTCTTTCATAACGGAAGGACTTATGTGGTCCTTGGGAAGTTGGCAAAACAGAGTAGCAGGGGTCAATGACCTTGGTACTGGAAGGCAGCTGCAGGTAGGGGGCTGTGTGAGGAGGCGATAAGAAAAGGAGATGATGGTCCCTCCGCTGGAAGTTGCCAGCAAAGACCCCACAATTCCCTTCTCTCTACCCTGGCTGCAGATACCTTGCCTCCTGAAAGTCTTCCCGGGGTCCACAAGATCTGTTGTGTAAACAGAACAGATCCCAGGCTCTCCGTTGACTGGGAAGACGGGCGGGCTCGCTCACTCCTCAGCCCCGAAAGCACCGCGGCCTCATCGCGCAATACTCAGGCGCATAGATACCAACGAGCTCCCCACCCTGGACCGCCATTGTGGAAGTCTGGGAGGGGCTCCTGGTTTCCTGGGTGGGGAGCAGAGCTGCAAGTGTCTCCAGCTGTCACTGTCCTCCTCCCTGCTTCTCTTCCACTTCCTACAAAAGCCCTAAAGGGAAGCAAGGTGCTTAGGGCTACTTGCACTCGCTTCCAGCATTCTCGTTGCTCCGGGGTGGGTGGTGGTGCAGAGGAGGAGGGGAGGGAGAGACCACCTGTGAGGGGAGGAGAGAGGACTGGCCTTTCACCCCAGAGAGGCAAGAGTTAAGGCTTATACCTTATACCCCTGAATGCTGGTCTCCTCCAAAGTCCGTGACCTTACATTCTGGAGCCTTCAATGGATCTGGACATTAACTTTCGTCTTGGTTACTCTGGAGTCCATGTCTTGGTCACGCTGAACGAATGTCGTAGCTCCTCGCGCTTGCACAGGGGGCGGGGCCCGTAGAGGGGAAGCGTGTTCTTTCCATGTCCCCACCCAGACGCCCCATCTCTGTCCGGCCACCAGGAGTCTCTGAATTTAGGCGCAGAGGCCTCTGTGCATCTCCCTAACCACGGCTGCACCCGCGGCTGGCCGCCGGCCTTGAGCCCTTCCCGACACCCTCGTCTTGCAGCTAGGGCCCACGGGCGGCATCCCGTCCTCCTGGGCCCCCGCTTTTGTGTGGCGGAGCAAAGCCCCAGGGCAGACCCAGCCGCGCCGCGCCCCTCGCCGCTCTCATCCCGGCTCCTCCCCGGGTTTCAGGCCCGGTCCGCGCCCCCCCTTCCGCGGCCCTCTTCGCCGGGCTCCAGCTGCGCGCGGAGCGGTCCCCGGCTCGGCTCCAGCTCCTCAATGGCCCTGCTCCCCCATTACCCTGATGTCGGCCCCTCTCCCCCTCGGCTTTATCGGCTCTCAGCCGGCTCCGCCAGGGTAATGAGGGCCCTCCTAATTACCACTGCAGAAACTCCACTTACATTAACAGCTCCATCCGAGGAGCGGCAACATCTGCTGTGCGCAGGCAGGCGCCCGTCCCCCGCCCCTCGCTCCCCGCCCCTCGCCGCTCCCCTCTTTCCCCGTCCTGTCCCCCGACCCTCCGGGACCCCCTCTCCAACTCTCCCCTTCTAATCTCTTCTCTTTTCATGCCCTCCCGCTACCCTACCAGCCAAGTCCTTCTCAACTTCAGCATCCCAGGATGAGAGAGATCCAAAGAGAGACAGGGCCCCAGAGATCTTGACACGTTGAGATACTCAGAGTGACTGGGCCAGAACTCCAGGAGACCCATAAACTCAGGAACACAGCCAGGGAACCCAGGAACAAATAGAAAGTCAAAGCAGCAGAGACTGTGAAAGACATGGAATGTGGAATGGGGCACACTGAAGTGTGTGTGTGTGGCTCTGATGTCCACCGATGTGCAAAGGTATGTGCGTGTTATGCATATCTGTGTATGTACATGTATCATGTATTTTGCATGCTCATTTACTTAAGCATCATGTATATGAGTATGTGCGTGCATGTCGGTGTGTCTTTACTTGCATGTGTATCTGTGTGCATTCATGAATACATCTATTATGCTATTATGCATTTGCATCATGTGTGCAAATGTATTTGTCTATATGTTTCTCTGTATTTGCATTTTGCAAATGTGTATTTCTGTGTATATGCATATACGTGTCTATCATATATGTAATTTGCACGCGTGTCATTTGTGTGTGACTTGTGTACATGCATGATCCAGGTTCACAGTCATATGTGCACTATGTGTGGATGTGCATGTGCCTCTGGGTGTGCTCACATCTCTGCATGCATGCCTATGCATGTGTGTATCATCTGTGTAATTATTTGATGAGAGTGGGAGCATGTGTGTGTTTCTGCTCCATGGGGGATGACAGGCAGTTGGGAAGACGCTGAGCCCATTTTATCTGAGGTTAACAGGGGTCACGTTTCACTCCTGGAAGTCCCCCACCCTCCTCCCCGCCCCATACAATTAAGCCTCAGTGTGGTGGAAAGACAGCCAGCAGACATTAAGAAAGGTCAACAATATTATCAGCTTCTAATCCAATTAGTTACTGCTTATTTGGGGATCCAGCTTCAGGTCAGCTTCTAGGAAGGAGGCCTGGGAGAAATGAGGACATGAGAGGGGGACAAGCCAAAAAAACGATTGAAGATGGCCTGGGCTGTGGATGGAGGGAGCTGTCCCCAAAGCACTGTCAGATAATGCTCCTCCCACTGGCTGTTTCCAAGCTGGGCAGGTCTGGGGTGGGCCTGTGCTTCAAAAGAGGGGCTAGGATCTGGGCTTTCATCTCCAGAGGCTGGGCTGAAAGAGAAGAAGGGTTGTTGCACTCACTCCAGAGACTTCCTGCCACTTTCCAGTCCTGGGATTACGAAAAGGGGGACTGAGAGCTGGACAGGCTGCCTCAGGGCTGCGGCCAGGTCCCCCTGGGCTGGGAGAGTCAGAGGAGGAAATGTTGGTAAATGCGCTATTAGCATTAGAAGCCACTTCATTAATCCCACCCTCTGTTTTATTTTCCCTTTTCTCTTCCCACGTCCTTTCCTGAGCCCTAGCAGGACCCCTACTCCCTCACACTCCAGGACATGCAGGGGCCCTAGCTTAGCCCTATAGGGCCCCAGGTACCCCCACTGAGTATAAAGAGTGGAAGTGACCTCAAGCTTGGTCTCAGCCCAGTGAGACTGAGGACCCTGGGCAGAAAGGCCATTGGGGGAGGTCTTTGTGCTGCTCTGACCCTCTCTGACCTCTCAGAAAAGGACAATATCCTGGGATGCCCAGGCTGCTAGGGGGCAGGGGACTAACAGGAAGAAGAGAGTTGGCTGCTGGATTCTCAGGCCAGATCTCAGGGGGCTCCATACCAGCTTAGCAGGCAGGAGCTGGCAAGAGCTGACCATTCCCACCCATCTGTGACCAAATCAGGGTGACAGGAACAGCCATTTTCCTCAAGAAGCTAAGCTTTTGCTTGTTCCCTGAGGTTATGTGTGTAGGCCTGAGCCCCCAGGAATGAGACTGCTTGTTCTTCCTGGCCCCGGCCCCCTTCTCTCAGCACAGAAACCCCTCGTAATTTGTTTTCTTCTTACTGCCCTTTCAAAGCACACATTCATGAAATTAAACACACACACATACACACACTTACGAACCTGCCTTCTGAGACTCCAGGCCAGAGAGGACCAGGGCATGAAAATATTGGCAGTGGTCCTTATTTAAGGAGTTACAATGGATCTAAGTGCTTTACAGACTTCCCTGAAAGGCATTTCCCCAAATTCATCCCCCAAAGTAAAACAAGAATGATAATACCTCGACAATAATAATGATAATACATTTCTTTCCTCTAGCAGTTATCATCCTTAGCTGAGCATTGAAGTCAGTGAGTGGCTGAGTGTGGTGGCTCATGCTTATAATCAATCCCAGCACTTTGGGAGGCCAAGGCAAGAGGATTGTTTAAGGCCAGGAGTTTGAGACTAGCCTGGGCAACATAGCAAGACCCTGTCTCTAAAAAAGAAAAAGAGAAATCACGCTTTAAGAAGCTCTTTAAAAATGTACACACCTGGGTCCCACCCCAGATCAAGCAAATCTGGATCTCTAAGGATGGGTCCCAGGAATCTGTATATTTTGTAAAGCTCCACAAATGTTGGCTATAGTTAGCAAATTCTATCAATTAAAAGACTAAAATTAACAAATGGCAAAGCACTGCCTCTCATTAGCCAGGGCAGTATTGTTATCTCTCTTTTACAGATAAGGAAACTGAGGTCCAAGTTACTTAATGGTGGTGGTTTTTCCTTCCTTCCTTCCTTCCTTCCTTCCTTCCTTCCTTCCTTCCTTCCTTCCTTCCTTCCTTCCTTCCTTCCTTCCTTCCACTCCTCTGTCCTTCTTTCCCTTCCTCCCTCCCTTCTTTCCTCCTTCCTTAGAACAAGATTTCCTAATGTGAACTGAATGTAGTCAGTCCCTGGAATTTAGAGCACCTAGATGGGCCTGCCAAGAATGCCCTTCATTTCGTTGTCTGCTCCCATGCACAGCCTCTTCATGGACATCACTTCATCTAATTTAACAAAGCTTTATAGAGCTCTTACTTAGGCACTACAGAGCATCGCAAGAGGAATAAGACAAATGGCAGAAGAGAGGCAACATAATATATTTGGGCAAACAGGTCTTTGGTGTCAGATGGTTTGTATTTGTATTCAGGTTCTATTACTTATTATCCATGCCATCTTGTTCAACTCATTAGTCGCTCAGAGCCTCACTTGTAAAATGGAGATAATACCTACTTTCTGGGGTTGTTAGAATTAGAGAAATGGGTGCTAAGTTATTAGTGCCATATCTGATCAATAGGTGCTAAACATTATTATTCTGAAATGTAAAGAAATCTGCTGGAACGGCTAAAATTTAACAGTCTGACAATGCTGGAGCAACTAGACTCATATACAGTAATGAGAGTGTAAATTGGTAGAATTGCTTTGGACAAAGGTTTTGAAAGTACTTATTAAAGCCAAATATATCTACATCCTACAACTAAGCAAGTCTATTCCTGTGTATGGGTTCATATGAAATGAATGCTTATGTTCAGCAAAAATCATGTATAAGAATGTCCACAACAGGTGATTTTGTAATAATCCCAAATGTCTAGCAACAATAGAAGTTACCCCTTGTATGCATTTTGGTATATTCCCACAATGGAATACTACAAAGCAAGGAGAAAAAATGGACTGCAAAAAATTTAAGTAAATCTTCAGAGATATAATGTTTCATGGAATAAGTTGAACACGAAGAGTATATATTATATGATTCATTTGTAAAAGTTTCCATAACAAGCAAAGTTAATCTTTGATACACATATATATATATATTTATAATTTAAGGGCTGGGTGCGGTGGCTCACGCCTGTAATCCTAGCACTCTGGGAGGCCAAGGCAGGCAGATTGCTCGAGGTCAGGAGTTTGAAACCAGCCTGAACAAGACCCCATCTGTACTAAAAATAGAAAGAAATTAATTGACCAACAAAAAATAATAAAAAAATAAAAATAAATAAAAATATATATATATAATTTAAATTATTTTTCCTTCTTTTTTTGGGGTTCATTTTCATACTTTAATTCTCTGACATAAATTAGAATAGGAGGTACTGGGGAAAGAGGCAAAAAGATCCTCTGGGATGCTAGAAATGTGCTATATTTTCATCTGGTTAGAGGTTATCGTGTATATGTAAAAACTCATTTGAAATTTACTTAAGCTTATTGTACTTGACTGTATATAAAGTTCTATTTCATTTCAAAAAAATAATCATGCTTTCAGACAATTTAAAATCAATGCCCTGAGAGGACTGAAAAGGACTCTGGAACCCAAAGGAAGAGGTAGACCTGGTGGCCATTGTGCTTAGGAAGGGTGATCCGGAAAGGTTTTGTAAGAAGAGGCTTTTACTATAGGACTCGAAGGAAAGGTGAGGTATTGATAAGTAGAGGATGAAAGAGCTGTTGAGAAGGGGGAGTGTTCTAGCTAGGGTGTAATTGTGTGAATGAGGGTAGAGAAAGGAGACTGCAAAGGCGGTTTGAGATTAGATGAGCAAGAGTGTGCTTGAGATGGTTATTTGGCTACTAGGGGACTGGCTCGGTGGAGAGGAGAAAGGCTGGGCACCGTGGCATTTAGGCTGCTGCAACAATCCTGCTAGTGAGCCTGTGAGCCTGTGGCAGCCCAGGGCTGTGAAATCATGGGCCTCAGGTCCTTTGGGTGGCAGGGTCATGCCCCAGGAGGAGCCAAAGTGCAGTGATGAGAGTCGGCAGGAGAATTGGGCATTAGGAGAGGGCTCAGCTGAGGCAGTCTTCAGGGAGTCTCCTTCTCAAGCCCCTGCTGGGGGCATCTCTTGCCGCTGCTTCTGCATTGCTTTATTCCTGGGCAAGAACACTGTGCTCTGGTCCTTGCCCTGTCGGGGTGCTGGCAGCTGAGCCCTGCAAAGTGCATCTCTGTACCTGTCTCCTGCCTGGCACTATACTCAGGACAGAGAAGGTAAGTAATAAATGTGTAAAGTGAAGGCTAGAGGTCTGGTTCAACCAACACAGCAAGTGGTTACAGGAAGACTGCAGGAAAGCCCTCAGAAAACAGAACAGCTAAGAGCCTGGAAGGAAAGTGTGGTTTGCCTGAGTGTGTATCTTTCCTGTACTACTTACTAGCTGTGTGATCTTGGGTAAGTTACCTTCTGTGCCACAGCTTCTTCTGCTAAGTGGGGATAATGATGGTACCTGTTTCCCCAAGTTATTGTGAGGGTGAAATGAAGCATCCAAGCATTTGGAATAATGTCTGATACAGCACTCAAGAAATGTTAGCAATTTTTATAATTGCTTCTGAGCGGTGGGATTAAAGGTTTTCTTTTTCCTGCTTCTTTAGACTTATTTTCTACTTGGCTAAGCAGGAAAAAATAAATAAAAGAGAGAAGAAAAAGAAACTGGTGATAGAAACATACTTGGAGGGGCAGCTAGAGGAATGGGCACTGTTATTTAGAAACATTTAGAAACATTTCTCCAGGCCGGGTGCGGTGGCTCAAGCCTGTAATCCTAGCTCTCTGGGAGGCCGAGGTGGGCGGATCGTTTGAGCTCAGGAGTTCGAAACCAGCCTGAGCAAGAGTGAGACCCCATCTCTACTATAAATAGAAAGAAATTAATTGGCCAACTAATATATATAGAAAAAAATTAGCCTGGCATGGTGGCACATGCCTGTAGTCCCAGCTACTTGGGAGGCTGAGGCAGCAAGATTGCTTGAGCCCAGGAGTTTGAGGTTGCTGTGAGCTAGGCTGGGCAATAAAGTGAGACTCTGTCTCAAAA
>VSMD01086264.1:0-78761 GCA_008750895.1 Mirza zaza
AGCCTCGCTCTCAGCAACCTCCAACTCCTGGGCTCAAGCGATCCTCCTGCCTCAGCCTCCCGAGTAGCTGGGACTACAGGTATGCACCACCACAGCAGGCCTCTCCTAGGTTTTTAACATAGAAAACCAAGAGAATACATGATCAAAGTTACCGTGAGATATATTTCTTAAAGAATATATCGTCTCCATTTGCAACACATTGTTTCTGCTTCTGATGGGAGGCCAATCGAGTGCCCAGGCAGGAGTCATTGAAATCCTGTTGTTAAGTGAGCACTCTCAGGAAGGCATGAGATGGAGAAGTGAAATTCTTTGTGGATTCAAAAACCCGGGCATATCTGCCCACCTCCTCTGAAATAGAGCAGAGGCTCTTCTTGTCCTAAGGCAGGGGTCCTCAAACTTTTTAAACAGGGGGCCAGTCCACTGTCCCTCAGACCATGGGAGGGCCGTTGGAGAGTGTGGCGCACATTCCACACATGCACACTGTGGCCCCGGGACGAGTCGGCTGCTAAGCAGGNGGCCAGTCCACTGTCCCTCAGACCATGGGAGGGCCGTTGGAGAGTGTGGCGCACATTCCACACATGCACACTGTGGCCCCGGGACGAGTCGGCTGCTAAGCAGGACAGGCAGCGGTGGCAAAAACACCCGGCGGGCAAGATAAATGTGCTCGGCGGGCCGCATGTGGACCGTGGGCAGTAGTTTGAGGACCCCTGCCCTAAGGCAATGTTTTCCAAAGGGTAGCACTCTTACCTATGCTGATAACAGAGATTATGTTAAGAACTACCAAGACATGGCATTGAGTGACATCAAATCAAGTGAAAAGGAAGGTACCCCTTTTCAATTTATTTGTCAGTTCTTCTTACTAGGTCAAAGAGAACATATTAACTTGGTGCTCGTTGGTCTTTAACACACCTCCACGGGCCTGGGCCCAGAGCCTACTGCAGGCAACGGCGTCCGGTTAGGGTTTCGTAGTATTGTTTAGATCCCATCGCAGTTGCCTTCCATTCATGGCTGGGGGTGCTGCTTTGTCTTTTGCAACAGTGAAATACGTTTTTCCTTTTTAAGGAAATATATTAACATTTAAAAAGCGAATTAATTTAAATCAAGTATGTTAATTGAATAATAGCACAGGTGGTACCTGGGATATGATAGAAAGTAAGCATGACAGTAACTTGTGCTGGTGTGTGGAAATGGCAGAGATTAAAGAGGGTATGCAAATTAATTTGGAAAAACTGATATAAAGAAGCCTGACATATTCTCTGACTAGATGATACACTCCAAAATTACTATCTTTGTTAGTAGTTTCGTATAGTATAACTTATCCTCTAAAAAAAGCATGCCTGGAGGATTAAATACCAGAAGATTTAAATAAGTTTGCTGAAAAGAAAAGAAGCTCGAATTAGTAACCCAGTATTGTGCTAACTTCTCGGAAATTATATTCTTCTGAACTGAAACCAAAGATGCCACTTGGCATTTGATTATTTAACAAGTTCATTACTCCCTCATGAGCCACGGGCTTCGTGCCATATGGATTTCATTGTTGCCAGGAATTAGAAAATACAATCAAACTTGGGAAGCTTATATATTCCAAGGGAATAAGAAAATAAAATGCCCTAACTGGAAAATCTTGCCATAGCCCTTGTGCTTTTCAATGACACCTGATCTGATGGGACCACATTAAAACAAAAGACAAAAACAAAACATCACGAATCCCTATAACATATTTCTTCTGCGAAATGTATTATTTGTCTTCATGGCGCAGTGCAGAATGGGCCAGGCTTATCATGCCCAAATCATTCATGGAAATAGACTTCTATTAAATTGCTACCACATTAAGTCAGTTACAAAGTCAGAAAAGGAAGTTGTTCCAATTGCTTGCGTCATTTATCATCTTCTTTAATGGTACCTCCTTTTCCAATTTAACCAAAAACGTTTTCCATGTACTGGCCCTTGGAATGGTTTAAATGGAAGCAGGATATCTTTCCTGGGTGGCTCTTTTGAAATTTAGACGAGCATGGTGATATGCAAGGGTTGGCACTTGTATTCCGTCACCAAGTGTAGAGAGAATGCTTTCCAACTAGCCCTGGGCCTACAGCTACGAATATCATACATCAAGCCTTGGCCTTGTGGAACAAACACTCTTATTAAGGGACATAGGCAATAAAAGAATGAATGAATGAGTATATAAGTTCATAACCGATTATAATTTGCATTCTGAAAGTAAGATGTAATGGGGGTGTGGGCTACTCTCGTGGCCAAGGGTTTCCCCTCGGAGTAGGCAGTGCTCAAGTTGAAACCTCAGGGAAGAGGAAGAGGCCACCACTGGAGCAGTAAGGAAGGAGCATTCCAGGCACAGGAACAGCCAGTGCAAAGGCTTTGAGGTAGGAAGGGGTCTGTTGTGTTTCTAGACCAGAAAGGAGAAGAACATGACCAGAGATGAGCCAATGAGGGGAGCGTTTACAGGGAGAACGCCAAGAGTGGGAAATGGCCAGACAGTTCAGGGCCCTACAGACAGACCACGTGGGGGGTTTAAACTTCACTCCAAGACCCCGGAGAAGCCATTGGAAAAGAGTTCAAGCCACGGGGGAGTATGATTGGACTCCCATCCTAAAACCTGAAGCATCTTAAAGGTTTCCAGAAAAAAAAAAAAACTTGGAACCACAGAGATATGGGCCAACAAATATTTATGGAGCACAGACTGTTTGCCAGGCATCAGTGTGAGAGTGAGGAATAAGACAGATCTGACCTTGAAGTTGTAGAGCCGTGGAGAAAAGCTGCTTGAAAACTCCAAGTTCCTGGGCAGAGAGTGACAAATCGTCCAGGAGCCACTATAGCATTTGAGAACTTCAAAAGCTGTCACATGGAAAAGAAAATGAGACCTCCTCCGGAGAATCAGCTCCTTTCCCACCTACTTTTCTCAACACTCCATACCCAAGTTCACAGTCCAAGGGACACAGATACAGAGACATTATGGAGTGGAAACTTGGATACCATTTCTCTTGTTTTTCCTTCTCGAGAAAGGCTTAGTTTCTTTCAGAGTTAATTAAAGCATAAATGGTAAAAGCCAACAGTGACCCAGAAATTTGATTTTGCTAGGCTCCCAGAAGATATGTGGGTTGGGAGGAAGTAAAATTATAATCACAGTTTGGGATGCTCACTGCCCTGCCTCTCAGACCAGAAAGCTTGGTCCAGAAGCCCCAGTGTTTACGTAAGACCCGTTTGCATTTGCTTGTGAGTTGGAGGATGAATGAAGGTAGGCAGGACAGTAGAACAACAGACAGTAGGGTAGATGGTGGGGAGGAATTGGGCACTAGAGAACAAGCTTTGGAGAGGGAGCTCCAAGTTCTGCACCCAACTCCATCATAAATTTGCCAGTCTGTCTAAGATAAGCCACCAAGTTTTCCAACTTCACCAGGTCTGGAGAAGTGATATTGAAGACCCCTTCCATCTCGATAATTCTATAATTCCTTCATACAGGTGGTCCAGGGAAGAGTCGTAGTGACAGAGATCAAGGCAGAGTTTTCAGGAATTGCAACTAAATCCGAGTTGGTGAAATTTGCAGAGTTGGTAGTTCCAGAATAGGATGATCAAGTGGGGACTGGAATTTACCAGTTAGACACTGATACTCCATCTAAATGTCAAAAATCCATGGAAGTTCTGGTTTCATGAGTAGTCCAGTCTTGGGCAGATATGAAACAAGAATGTACTTTTTATTAATAACCTTTGAAGGACTAAGTGACTATAAGCCATTGCCTTTCTGATTTAGCTTTTTTTTTTTTTTGAGACAGAGTCTCACTCAGTTGCCCAGGCTAGAGTGAGTGCCGTGGCATCAGCCTAGCTCACAGCAACCTCCAACTCCTGGGCTCCAGCGATCCTCCTGCCTCAGCCTCCCAAGTAGCTGGGACTACAGGCATGCACCACCATGCCCGGCTCATTTTTTCTATATATTTTTATTTGACCGATTCATTTCTTCGTATTTTTAGTAAAGACGGGTCTCGCTCTTGCTCAGGCTGGTTTCGAACTCTTGGCCTTGAGCAATCCTCCCGCCTTGGCCTCCCACAGTGCTAGGATTATAGGCGTGAGCCACCACGCCCAGCCCTGATGCAGCTTCTCTAATGCCTTGCCTGAGAGTCCTACCCGCCAGTGATATCTAGAGTAATCTAAGAACTGGACTGATTTTTGATTACTGTTCAGTAGAAATCCAATGTAATATATTTCTTCCATGTGTAGAAAACTACCGTATTTGTTATTTAGTGATCAGAGAAAACACAGGAAGGAATGCCAGATAGTTATTTACCTGTGAAGATGGGATGCAGTCTAGAAATCTTCACTAATAAGAAAACAGGATGGTTGATTTAGATCCATCAATACACAGCAGCCGTGTGGTGTCACAGATAAGGAACAAAATCAGGAGAGTTGGGTCCATATCTTAGCTCTGTGATCTTGCACAGATTACTTGACTCTTCGTGCTTTAGTTTCCACATTCTTATGAAAATTTAATTAATGTACATATAGTGCTTAGAACGGTGCCTGTCACATAGTAATCCCATTGGTTATTGGAATCACGGCTTTATTATTGTTTGAAGGGAGGAAGAGGGGATGGGGAAAAAAGGTGGCCTGGGTCTAAGATAGTGGTCACTAACCATAACAATCATTAACATTGATTCCACACTTTCTGTGGGCCAGGTGCTCAGCATTTCATAGTTGTCATCTTACTTGATGCCCTACCAAAACCTATGAGATAGATGCTATTGCCATTCCCATTTTACTGATGGAAATACTGAAATGTGGAGAGGCTGGGACTTGGTCAAAGTTGTACAGATAATAAATACCTAAGCCAGAAGCTAACCCCTAAGCATGTGCTACCCTACCTTTCTAAAAGAAATCAGACTGCTAAAAGAAGGCAATTTAGGGCAGGCGTGGTGGCCCATGCCTATAATTCCAGTACTTTGGGAGGCTAAGGCAGGTGGATCACTTAAGGCCAGCAGTTCAAGACCACCCTGGGCAACATAGCGAGACCATGTCTCTTAAAAAGACAAAAAAAATGAAGAAGGTAAATTTAATTAGCATTGCAAAACTATCTAAAAGGGCTCATTTCCTTTCCATAAATGCAGTTGTCTTGTGGGTTCAGTGTCCCTAGCTAGATGGTGATGAATGTGCTGTCACTCACACCAGGACAGGACAGCACACAGATGCAACCCGTGTGCATCAGCACTGTTAGGAGCTACTTGTGTGGGTCTACAAAGATGACCCAGAGGTGGCCCCTGCCCTTGAGGCCCTTACACAATCCCAGGAGAATCACTAATGGTAACGATCACCCTCCTTGTGGGAATCATGATCAGTAACAATCGCCCCTACCATTTACTGACATCTACCAGATCTCAGGCACCAAACTAGCCAGTACCATGTGGTTGCCATGTGGTACCATGAGTCAGACGGACCTGGGTTTAAATCCCAGCTTCACCATTCACCACCTAGACAACCTGGGGCAAGTAGATTCTCCTCACTGGGCCTCAGTTTCCCCATGTTTTAAAGGGAGACAAAAACACAAC
Source organism: Mirza zaza (assembly GCA_008750895.1). Taxonomy (NCBI): domain Eukaryota; kingdom Metazoa; phylum Chordata; class Mammalia; order Primates; family Cheirogaleidae; genus Mirza; species Mirza zaza. The sequence continues at coordinate 5,550 of VSMD01086264.1, forward strand.
CTGCCCCATGGAGTTGTTGTTGATAAATGATCTGATCTATGTTAAGGGCTGAGTCCAATGACCAGCATATTGTAACCTCTCAGGAAATAGTATTTAACGGCCAAAAACCCACTATAACCTCACTGAATCCCACATGGTACTGTTATGGAATAGGTACCCACTATCTCCTCATCGCAGAGAAGGAGAAAGAAGCTCAGAGAAGTTAGGAAGCCTGCCCCCAAATCCTACAACTCTTGCAAACTCAGGCTCCAAACACCAGGAAAGCAGATGGCCAAGTCTGCCAAAGAAGAAATGGGCCGGACATGGTGGCTTCACGCCTGTAATCCTAGCACTCTGGGAGGCTGAGGCAGGAGGATCGCTTAAGCCCAGGAGTTGGAGGTTGGTGTGAGCTAGGCTGACGCCACGGCACTCACTCTAGCCTGGGCAACTGAATGAGACTCTGTCTCAAAAAAAAAAAAAAAAAGAAGAAGAAGAAATGAGCACTGCTGCCTGAATGCTTTTGCCAGAGCCAGGAGACGGACGCGCAAGGTGGGCCGTGGTCGGTGGGATGGTACAAGAGCTGGTTCTCAAAGGCAAGAGGAATCAAATGGGGTGGCACCCTCCTTGAGTGACAGCCAGAGTCACGGCCCCTGCAGCCTGGGTCTCCAGGAGCCTGTTCTTTCTGGATCAGCGTCCTTGCTCAAGAGGTTAGAGTGCAGCCGAGATAATACTTCCTAAGCATGCATAAGCTCCTTGTCTTATAGCAAACCCCCACCCACACTGCGCCATAGAACTCCCCTCACCACAAGCACGCAGATGAGTGAGGATTCCCCAGGAGAGACAGTAAGTTGGCATGATGCCAGTCTTCAAGGTGTTTGGAAACTTCTGGGGCTCTCATATTCAGACTCTGGAGTCCTTCAAGGTCACCTGGGCTCCTTGGTGAGGATTTGAAAGTCCTCGCCCCACCCCGGAGCTGCCGGTTCAGAGCGTTTGGGGTGGGGCAGCTATTTCAGGCAGCCTTGGATAGCTGGAATCTGGTCGGAAACATCTTAGTGATTATATGGAAACTAAAGGTGAGCATAGGCATAAGAGCAAAAAGCTTTGGGGTGAGAGAGGCCCTGGTTTGGATCCCATTTGTGCCGCTAGCATTGTTCCATTGGGTGAGCTACTGAATCCTTCTGAACCTCAGTTTCTTCACTTATAAAATGAGACTGATGATAGGCTGGCCGATATGGTTTCAAATTTCATAATATATGCAAAGCACTTGGCACACGCAGAAGAGATGTCATTCTCATCCTTATCATGGTGTTGTCAGTGGACCCAGGGTGATAAAAGAAATCGGCACAGGCCATCAAAGCCAGTTGGCGTGAACTCAAGAAGGTATAGACACTTTATCTCTCAGTTGGATGCCCTTTGTCAGTTTCCCTTGGCGTGCGTTCACGTGTATGTAGATTCCTTACTTGTACTTGGAAGATTCTGCAGGTCAGGCTAGTTTTCTTACAGTGCCTCCCACGTAGGGGTGGTCAGTGAATCTTGGTTGGTTCAGAGCTAAGCCTCAGCGGCAAGAGGTGAAGGGCTTTGGGAAAAGCTAAGAAGGGGACCCCAGGCAATGGGCTTGGAACCCTCTTTAGAGGACTGATGGCCGTAAAGATATCCATGGGGGAGATTTCGCCACTCCAATGAGTGCTCCATGGCTGAAAGAACAGGAAATGGCTGCAACACCTTGAATAGAAAAATCCAGAAAAACAAACTGAACCCTTGGTCCCAAACCACTGTCAGTTTTCAAGTAATGAACAAAATTCACCCTGACCCACCAGGGAATTTCTAGATGCCACACAGGTTAACCTAAATCTACGTAAATCGGAGGGTATCTCGACCTCTAGCAAACAGGCTGCCATGCAATCTTATTAAGGCAGAGTTTTGTTGTTTTGGATGTTCTTCTCCTGTAAACTTGCTAGAGAGAGAGAAGGAATAACAAGAGAGCTCTAGTCTGCCATGACTTCACACCCAGTTATACAATGCAGTTGCAGTATCAATATTGGAGCACTATTAGGAAAGAAGAATTAGGGGCAGGAGGCTCAGGGTGTGATGTCCCAGTTCTTCCCTGGTGTGTGATGTCATCTTGTCTTTCTCCCTGCCTCATCGAATCACTCAGCCTATTTCTGCCCTGAGAGCAGAAGTAGGCGATTTTCTGTTGAGCCAAACGTAGCTTGGGACCTAGAAAATGTTCTCTGTCTTTCCCCTGCTTTAAAGAGATCCCAGACAAAAGGAATCTCAAGCCCAGCCTGGTCTCTAGAAATGGCAGCCTCTAGAAAAACTCACCGTGCTCCTTAGGTTGTGGTCAGAACTCACCCCAGGGGCTGCTGATCCCACAAGTACTTGTAACCCAGGGAGAGGATCAGACCACAGAGAGAGGAGCATGAGATGCCACTGGCCAGACTCCTTCCTTCGTTCCGTCAGCCCTTCCTTCATTTCTCTCACTTCTCTATGCTACCATGTGCAACAAACACTGTGCCTTGAAGGTGTTTGCAGCAGTGAACAAAAGCAGAAACCCTACCCTTACAACACCTCCAATCTAACGGAACAAGCAACAGACAAGGCAAGCTTAAATGATTTGGTAAAGATGCATCAAAGTTAGCCCCTGGCCTTACCATTCACTCAGTATCTATTATATACCTTTGGTTTCAACTTGCCTTTAGGAGACCTAATAGACAAGTGTTATTTATAGAATCTCTGAAATGTTTACAAGTTCAGTGATCATGGAAACACAAAGATAACCATCAATAGCCAATCACTGCAATAACATCTATAATTCAAGTAAGATACATCATTCTGATTTATTGTTACCATCCAAATATTCATTTTCAAATATACGTGAGTATTCCAAAAGCATGTTGGAGTTAAAATCTTCTGTTAATCTAGACTATTCTTGAAGTCTGTTAGTGAAACTATAAAAAATGTATACATATATACGTTATCGAAATGTTAACATGTTTGCAATTGTTTGCTGTAACGTTTTTGGCGGCAGTGAAAAGAAAAGACAGAGAGAGAGAGAGAGTGGGGCCAAACAACGTGGCTTTATTGAGTGCTCCTGGGCGAGGTTCGTGGGTCCCAAGAGAGGGAATGGGGGACCTGAGAAGTCGCGCCCATTTGAAAGGGAGGAAGGCTTTTATACTGTTTCAAGTGGGCTGAAGACTTTTGGCAGAAAGAGCTGGGGTTTTTCCACTATGACTTTTGATGGTCATTGAGAAATAGGAGGGGCTGGCGGTATTTGCAAAACCCAGGAGCCAAAACTTTCTTATTCAGGTGGACGTCTAGATGTGATTGTTCTCAGCAGGGCCTGGAAGTTTTGTCCTTGGCGGGTCTGGTCTCATGAGCCTTTTCTTTTTGATCTAGGGAGGGGAGGGGGCCTGCCATGAGCCTTACACTCACCACCACCAAGCCTTGCTCTACGCACACTGCTTGCCAGCCTGTAAGTCGCAGCGCCTTGGCGAATGACCTTGAGCGATTGCGAAGTCAGCCTGACATTCTTAAAACCACGCAGGACTGTAGGTTTATGGATGCACCCCTGGGGACTGGGGTGTCACTTCTCTAGCTGGCTCTCTCATGCCCTGCAAGGATGACTCTACAGCTGTGCCAAATGTGTTCTTTCTCCGTGTTAGCAGGGACGTGTCTTTTACAGAATGTTCCATGCTGACATCAGGGGGACATTGCCACCAACCAACAAAAAGAAAATCAACACATCCTCTTCCCCTTCTTGGTTTCATTTCCTGCTCGGTGCGTAAACCGGATTGCTCTGACCTTGTGCTGATGCTTGCTGCTGGTAGGGAGGTATTCATGGGAAAAGATTTCAAGAAGTAACCTACAGTGGGTCCCACCATCCCACTGAGCGAGTGAGCCGTTCTCTGTAGATAATGTCAGTGCAGGGTACTCCAAGTCTTCCATGAGGTTAATGCTTAATTACATGTAAATAAATCAGGCATGGCTCCAACTCTACAGCGGAATCTTGGACCCAGGACTCTCCCGACAGATGCAACCGCTGAAATATCTGGGGGTAAATGCATATTTTGTGCATACGCTTTCAGTAATATTTATTTAGTAACTGTTTTGCGTAAAGCACTGTGCTTGGTCTTATTATTGGCTCCGTTTTTAAAATAAGACTTGATGTTTTTCTGATCAGAAAATTACTATGGTGGTTGCAGAAAATTGAGGGAAAGTATAAGGCAAAATTAAATATTGCACATGATCTGAAAGCCCTGCCATAATCACTGTGTGCGTTTCAGTGTTGTTTTCCAGTTTGTTTTTCTGCATCTAGGGAGGGGGTTTCCGGGCCAACCACAGATAAATGCATGGGACAGACAACGTTATATAAAAATCTTTATGCTCAACTGTGATTGTTTCCTTTGGATAAATTCCTAGAAGTGTTATCATTAGTTCCCAGCTAGTTATTTCCTCTATGTCGGTGAGTAGGGTGACCACTTCATCCTGGTTTATCCAGAACTTTCCAGTCTTGGCACAGAAAGTCTTGTATCCTGGGACAAACTATGGCCACTTAATTTGAATGAACACACGTCCCCTACCTCTGTCATCCTATATACCAGGAGAAAGAGAATGGCTGACAGTCACTTACTGTATTTGTTTTTGGGAGACCTCTGTCCCTTCAGCTTCTGCTATCAGGAAGCTATCTTTGTCCCTGGCAGCCTCAGAGAATTCATTGTAGCTTTTACATTTGAGCCTGGAATTAAGATGCGGTTCAGCTGTTTGTATACAAACAGCAAGCAAATCACTGTGCCCAAGTGAAGGTCACTGCCCGGCCTCACTGGGCAATCTCCGTTTGCTCCATTTGTCTGGATACATAAAAAGCTGCACAATTGGAATTATTACATAAACAGCGGAGTGATACTTCATGTAACTAAGCAAGCAGATTACACTATGGTTGTTTGTACATGGAGGTGAGGGCAATGAATGTCTTAGTTATATTTGTGCAGGGTCTCAAGAGTAAGCATCAGGAGAAAACAAAGTCATGGATGAAAATAGACAATGCATGCGAAACAGACACAACTCGTTGTAGGAATTTTCTGGGTCTTTCCTAATAACTAGTAATGGTAGACGTCCTTTTTTAAACAGAGCACTTTTGTTTCTGCCCAGTTTTTTTTTTTTAACCTATCAGTGGTCAGGATGCTAAATCCAAATTGCGCAAGTTAGGTTTAAGTGAATGAAAATGAGTCTGCCAAGCAAGTCCTAAAACCAAGGTTAATACGATTAGTTTTGATTATAGTCAACTAAGATTAGCAACTGACTTCATTGCCTACCACCTAAACTTTTCTAGGGTCTAGGAAAAAGTGTTACATAGAAGAAAAAAACTGTCTGTGTAATATATATATGTGTGTATATATATATATATATATATATCAAGAGAGAAAATATATATATATACACATACATAATTTGAGGAAAGAAATCACTTTTCATTTTGGTTTTCATTATCCCTTTTTAAAAAGTAAACTAAGAAAAAGGTTTGACCCATATTTGAAATGGAAAATATTCAGGCACTTGGGAAATAAGAGCAGAAACCTAAATAACCTTCAGGACACTCTAAATAGCAGCAGTTAATAGGACTTAATTTCAGACCTAGGTTGCCAGGGTGACTAAAAACCATAAGTCTCTTGAAATTTACCTCAAACACCTTGTTAAAAAATGGGGGTAAATCGCACAAAACTCCAAATCAGCAGCATAATATGTTATTTGCACTTACTTTTTAGGCCGAAAGTACTGATCACTTTCTCTGCATGAGGTTAAACCAGGGGTCCTCAAACTTTTTAAACAGGGGGCCAGTCCACTGTCCCTCAGACCATTGGAGAGTGCGCATTGTGGGCCCGGGACGAGTCGGCTGCTAAGCAGAACAGGCAGCGGTGGCAAAAACACCCGGAGGGCTGGATAAATGAGCTAGGCGGTCCGCATGTGGCCCTCGGGCCGTAGTTTGAGGACACCTGGGTTAAACCAATCAAGGAACAAGTGATTACATTTTCTTTGTAGGAATACTTAATAAGAAAATGGGAACATACAGATTCGAAAACATTATCAATTCAACCAAAATAAAAAGTATGGTTTGGTGTGGATCTAATGTCTACGTGTTTTACCTCTCCAGACCTACTTTGCATTCTGATTTAACCTGTTTCCTTGTTTATTCAATAGATGTTTATGTAAAAATAGATATTAGACATTGCTCTAAGCACAGGGAATACAATGAATAAGACAGATACAGTCCCTGCTCTTAGTGTCCCTGTGTTCTAGTGAATGAAGACATAAGTATGTAAACAAAATAATTTAAGACAACAATGAATATTATGAAAAAAATTAAACAGGGCAATATACTAGTGGATGAATGGGTGAGGGTAAACTCCCTTGAGATTAATTGGACTAATGGAACAGAATAGAAAACCCAGAAATAAAACCATCTACCTACAACCAACTGATCTTTGATAAACCAAACTGATCTTTGACAAAACTGATCTTTTGACAACAACAATAAATGGTGCTGGGAAAACTGGATAGCCACATGCAGAAGAATGAAACAGGATCCCTATTTCTTGCCATATACAAAAATTAATTCACAATGGATTAAAGACCTAAATGTAAGGCATGAGACCATAAAAATTCTAGAGGAAAATGTGCGAAAAACTCTTCTAGACATCAGCCGAGGCAAAGAATTTATGACTAAGACCCCAAAGGCAAATATAGCAACAATAAGAATAAATAAATGGGACTTTAGGTCAGGCGAGGTGGCCCACGCCTGTAATCCCAGCACTCTGGGAGGCCAAGGCGGGAGGATTGCTTGAGGTCAGGAGTTTGAGACCAGTGTGAGCAAGAGCGAGACCATGTCTTTATTAAAAATAGAAAAAAAAAAATTAGTTGGGCCACTAAAAAGAGAAAAAATTAGCCAGGCATGGTGGTACATGCCTGTAGTCCCAGCTACTTGGGAGGCTGAGGCCAGATGATTGCTTGAGCCCAGGAGTTTGAGGTTGCTGTGAGCTAGGCTGATGCCACAACACTCTAGCCTGAACAGCAGGGAGACTCAGTCTCAAAAAAAATAATAAAAAGTAAAATTAAATAAATAAATGGGACTTAAGTAAATAGCTGCTGCACAGCAAATATCAACAGAGTGCACAGACAACCTGTAGAATGGGAGAAAATATTTGCAAACTATACACCCAACAAAGGACTTATATCCAGAATCTACAAAGAACTTATGCAAGAAAAATAAAAAACAACCCCAGCAAAAAGTAGGCGAAAAACAAGAACAGAAGCTTTTCAAAAGAAGATAGACAAATATCAACAAACATATGAGGAAATGTTCAACATCACTAATCATTGGGGAAATGCAAATTAAAACTACAACGAGATACCACCTTGGTCATATCAGAATGGCCATTATTAAAAAGTCTAAAAACAATAGATGCTGGTACGTATGGGTACAGAGAGAAAGAAATGCTTACCACTGTTGCTGGGACTGCAGATTAATACAACCTCTATGGAAAACAGTATGGAGATTCCTCAAAGAAATAAATGTAGACCTACCGTTCAATCCAGCAATCCCACTGCTGGGTATTTACCCAGAGGAAATGAAGTCGTTTTATGGGAAAAAAAACAAAACAAAGCCTGCATTTGAATGTTTATCACAACTTAATTCACAATTGCAAAGATGCAGAATCAACCTAAGTACTCTTCAATTCATAAGCTGGTAAAGAAATATATATAAACACCATGGAGTACTACTTACCCATAAAAAGGAATGAAATAATGTCATTGGCAGCAATGTGGATGGAAGTGGAGACCATTATTCTAAGCAAAGTATCTCAGGAATGGAAAAACAAACAGCCATATGTACTCCCTAATAACTGGGAGCTAATTGATGGGCACAAAGAGATGTAAAGTTCATTAGAAATCAAGAAGGAGGGGAGGAAGAGATGGGGAGGGATAAAACCTACCTACAAGGAACACCATTCTGGTGACAGGCACACCAAAAGCGCAGACTTAAATATTATTCAAGTTACCTTTGTAACAAAAATATTATACTGGCACACCCTTAGTTAATATCTTGAAATTTTAAAAATTAAAATTAAAAAAAAAAGAGATTGGTCTCAAAGGACATTCCTAAGCAGGTGCTATTTGAGTTGAGACTTCCATGTCAAGGATCCAGCCACTTGAAGGTGAAGTCAAGGAAGAGGAAAGAACAAGTTCAAAGTCCCCAGGATAAGAATAAGCTCGTGATGTTCAAGGGACGGAAGGAGAAAACATTGTATCAGGAGTGTGTGAGCAAGAGGGAAAGTAACAAGAGAGACAGGCAAGGACCACATCACAGACAGCCTTTTAGGCCACGAAAGGACATTGATTTCTGTTTTGCCTGTGCCAGGAAGCCGTGAGAGAGTCGTATGTGTTGGATGGCCATGGTGCACGTTACTTTCTGGGAAATGGATTGTAGAGAGAAGCTGAGCACTAAATAGCTTTGTAATATTCTAGTCTGAAGTTGAGCGATGGCCTCCCAGGTGTTTGTTTAATGATTACGCTTCAGAAATTGCATATAAGGTATATTATTTAGCAATAAAAAAGATTGAAGCCCTGGTATGTGCTATAATGCTGATAAGCCTCAAAAAAATTATGCTAAGTAAAAGAAGGCAGATGCAAAGGATTGCATATTCTATGATTCCATTTATATGAAATGTCAAGAAAATGCAAATCTATAGAGACAGAAAGTAGATTAGTGGTTGCCTGGGATGGCGGGTAGGAGTGTGATTGACTGCAAACAGACACAAAGGATCTTTCGGGGGTGATGTTTATATTCTAAAATTAGAGTCTAGTGATGGTTGCACCATGCTATAAACTTACAAAGTCATTGAGTCGTACACTTAAAACAGATGTAGTTTATGGTACACAAATTACACCTCACTAAAGCTGTTATTTTCAAAATCATCAGGAGGAAAAAATTTCAGTCATGCTACATATGTTCTTTTTTATTTTTTAAGAGAATAGACATAGGGAGGCAAGGAGGGAGTCTATTGCAGTCATCTAAGCAAGATATAATGGTGGCTTAGACTGGATTGACAGGGAAGAAAAATCGATAGGTTTTGTAGAAGGATATAAAAAGGCTCATGGTAGAAGAGTGTGTGTGTGTGTGTGTGTGTGTGTGTATAAATGGTTGCAAGAAAGGAATCAATAGCATCTTTGAGTTTGGGGTTGAGCACCCAGATAGCTTTGGCGCCATTTTCTGAGTTGCAGAAGAGCAAGTTATTGACTTGTCACCCCACTTGGTACACCTCCATCAGTCCAAAGCGTATTGCTAATAATTAGTTTCTAGATTTTGCACACATGCAAAAAAATATCATTAAATTCAAAGTCATCTCTGTATTAACATCTTTCTGATGCTTTTGTGCTTTTCTATGCTTTTCTGAGTTTGGAAGGAAACAATGGCGTGATGGCTGATGTGGACAAAGAATTGTGTCTAATCTGCACCCTGCCGTATCTGTGTCATGGCCTGCAGCCAGTGACGGCAGCTAAGGCAGCGTCTGCTATTGTAGCAGTGTGAAATGGTATAGGGCTTTCCTCCTCTGCATATGTCAGGAAGTGTTTCTTTCCAATCTGGTTGTGCCCCTGGGAGCAAGTTACACAGCAGAACACCTTCCTGATTTGTTTCTTCCTAATTCATGAATCCAAGCAGAGAAGGAGGAACACTCTACTTCACCTACAGTAGAGAAGACCGAAATATTTAGACATGATTCCCATGAAAAATTTTACCTGCAAAAACTTCCTTAGGGCAAGGGATGGATCAACTGTTTTATGAACACACTGCTTACCCTGAGGTTTTCTCAATTAGAATTTCATATGACAGTTTGAGGCTGAATGTATTTTAGACCTCAAATAGAATGGCTTTTTGAGAAAAAGGGAATCCTATTTCTTCCCGCTGGTTTTTAAAGCATCTATAGTGACATAATCCAGATGACAGAGGGAGGAGAAGAAAGACATGCCCGAGTGATCTTGTAGATCAAGACTAAATTACAAAAAAAAAACCCTCATAGATTAGCGTCTTCTGACTCTATAGATTGCTTAAACAAGAGCTTAGGTGGTGAGTGTAAGTAATGTGTATATGTAGATTTTTTAAATTCTATATCATCATATACTTTAAAAGAAAAACATCAAATAATGGTTTGTTTTAAAGATTCTTATACTATCCTGAGAGTAGTACTCTACTTAGTAATTTCTGTACTTCTAGCATCAACATAGTTGATGTCTTTTAAATCCCGTTTGAAATTTTCAGTTTAGTAAACAGGCTATAAAGTAGGTCTTATTTGCTTTCTAACAAATAAGGCAGAACAGCTTGCCCATGGGGATTTAAATCATAATTTACATTATGTTTATTTTTATAGACAGGCCATAAGTACAATTTGCAAAGCTGGATAAAACTAAGGCACTAGAAAATTAAAAAGAGAGATTTATTTTTTTTCCCATAAAATTGAGCTCAGTTGTAATTTCAAACTAACTGCTTTAATTATACAGAATAATTGGATTAGGTGGAGGTTTACATAATTTGTCAGAGTTATAACACGACAATTGATATTTACTCTTCTGTTGAATGCGCAGTTGGATATGCAGACACACAACTGGAAAGAAAGTAAAATGTAACATGGAAATTATTTGGAGGAATTAAGAATGTAACATTATGTAAGATTAAATATATCTACGTATTAATGATGAGGTTTCATAGAGAAATCCATTCTGAATATGACTTTGAGAAGATTTAGCACATATATCAATTTGTAAGACACCCTCCCTTTTTCAAATCCTACATATCTTTAACATTTACTGCCAGGCCAGACACGATGGCTCATGTCTATAATCCTAGCACTTTGGGAGGCTGGGATGGGAGGATCACTTGAGACCAGAAGTTTGGGACCAACCTAGGCAATAGCAAGACCCTGTCTCTACCAAAAAAAAGAAAAAAAAAAAATTTTTTTTTTTTTTTTTTGCTTTGTGAAACTTTTAATTTTTTTTTTTTTAGTTGGTCATGGTGGTGGATGCTTGTAGTCCGAGCTACTCAGGAGGCTGAGGCAGGAGGTCAGGAATTGGAGGTTGCTATGAGTTACGATGACACCACTGCACTCTAGCCAGGACAACAGAGAGAGAATCTGTCTCTGGGGGAAAAAAAAAATTTTACTGTAGCTAACTATACAATGTCGAGCACCTAGTGACCTTTTTCTAAAACCTCAGTCACAACATGCCTGCACAGGATCGATACTGTTGTTTTATATTTTTATTTAAATCTGTTCTTATTGTTTAACCCTGATTATAAAAGGAATCGTGTTCCGTCTGATTGTAAATAAGAAAGTAGCCCTAAAAATAACTTCAGTGAACACAAAACTATCTTAGCAAATTCTAGATTATTCTGTTCCCTGCAGAAGGAGGCTCCAAATGTCAACGACATTGCCCTCTTTAAAAAAACGACAAAGCTTAGCAAGTTTAAGACATTCTTCTGCCACACTGAGAATTTCTTCCCGCAGCAATGAGAGGTGACAGAAGAGAATGACTGTTTCATAAGACCATTTGATGCCCCATATTTATGCCACCTATAGTCATTTTCAGGGGTACAATATGTGCATTGTGAAAGTCACAGTGTTCTATCTCTGTTGAATAGCTTAATTATACTCCGTGAATTTCCCTGGCTTACACTCATTCTTTTGGGTGGCTTTTCTAGAACATTCCGTGGTTTATTTTCTGCTTAGTACGTCTTTCTATGCCAGCTTGCAAAGCGAAGTGAATGAGAAAAACATAATTAGTGACTTTGTTGAATGTGCATAGTCAGGACAACAGAAAGAAAACGTTTTCCTCCGTAGCCGGCTTTGTCTTCTGAATTATCTGAATGAAATGTCAGATGGAAGTGTTAATTCTTGATGGGAAAACCAAAGAAAGCTTTATAGGGAAGAAAATATTTCACGGAGACTCTTACTTTCCTCTGATTTTAATTCCGATATCTATTAGCATTTTATTATAGCATGGAGAAAGATGACATGACAATAATTGAAGTAGTTCCCAAGCCACAAATAAATAAAATGAATAATTTGTTTATTTGATACATTTCAATTGAGTATCTACAATGTATAAAGTACTATAGAGGCAGAGGCCGGGCGCAGTGGCTCACGTCTGTAATCCCAGCACTCTGGGAGGCCGAGGCGGGTGGATCACTCAAGGTCAGGAGTTCGAAACCAGCCTGAGCAAGAGCGAGACCCTCTCTCTACTAAACATAGAAAGAAATTATCTGGAAAATTAAAATTATATAGAAAAAATTAGCCAGGCATGGTGGCACATGCCTGTAGTCCCAGCTACTCAGGAGGCTGAGGCAGGAGGATCACTTGTGCCCAGGAGTTTGAGGTTGCTATGAGCTAGGCTGATGCCACAGCACTCTAGCCCAGGCAACAGAGTGAGACTCTGTCTCAAAAAAAAAAAAAAAAAAAAAAAAGAAAAAAAGAAAAGAAATGCTATAGAGGCCGATGATTAAAAGAAAGAAAGAAAAAAAAAGAAAAGACCTTCTCCTTAGGATGCATGCTCACTCACAGGTAAATAAGTCATGTACATTGATAATGAATACAAGATAGTAAGGGTTATGTTCTGGAATGAACTACAGATGGGAAAAAGGATATATTTGAATTGGCCCTTAAATTTGGCTAGGAAGCGCTCTCAAGCTCAGAGTGGGTGGGACAGGCATTCCAGCAAGAGGAAGTAATGTCCACCAACACCTACAGTCTCAGAAGTGCGGGACTGTGCAGGGAACGTAGGTTCTGAAAAGGTGTAAAAGAAAGAAGAGGAGAGAAAGAAATCTATAAATATAGGCTGAGTCAATGCAAAAAAAAAAAAAAGAGCCTTGAAAATGAAGGAGAGAGAACTTAAAGGAAACAAATCCGTTTCAAAGGGACAGTGTGAACCAGGGGTCCTCAAACTACGGCCCTTGAGCCACATGCCGCCCGCTGAGGACATATATCTGGGGCCCCGCTGGGTGTTTTTGCCGCCGCTGCCTGTCCTGCTTAGCAGCTGACTCGTCCCGGGCCCACAGTGCACACTCTCCAACGGTCTGAGGGACAGTGAACTGGCCCCCTGTTTACAAAGTTTGAGGACCCCTGTCAGAACACTAGAGAAAGAAAGCTCACGAATACAACATCCATTTCAAAGGGACAGTGTAAACAATAGAGAAAGAAGGCTCATGAACGGCCATGGGTGTGACCCAGCAGCAGTGGTCACCTGTTTCTGTGGCCCTCCCCCATCCCGGTTTTTTAGATTCCACAATGAGGGAACCTGATTGGCTGAGCTTGGGTCAGGTGCCCATCCCAGGATCAGGAGGACAAGATCATACACCACGGATGTGGCTACTTTGAGGTCCAAACCAGTGGGTAGAGGTAGGGCCACCGAGGAAGGATTGTCCCTTAGCTGGACACGAGTGTATACCCCGCCTCAGAACAGTTCCGCGAAGGCAGGTGTTATCACCCCCATTTTATGCACAGGAAAAACTGAGACTCGGTATCGTTAGGAACGGGAAGAAACCTGAGAGTACAAAGATAAACAAATCTGTGTCTGAGAATTTCTAAATCCTCAATAAAGCAGGAAGCAAATTCCTCTGAAAAGAGATGAGCAACTTAATCTCTTAACTAGAGGGATATTTTTAAGTGACTCTTTAAGAGGCAAGAAAAGTCTTGGAATATGTTCCTTTTTTTAAAAAAAAAAAAATATATATATATATGTATATATTTTACCAGTTCTGGTTTAAATGGTTCTTTGCAGAGCTGTGTACTTAGCAGAGGACAAGCCGTTTGCATTTTTGGATTCTTTCTTCCTGGAGACAGATGGCTGGTCTGATGTGGTTCGCCAACAGCTGGAGCAGGGAAGGGTGTGCAAATACACTGAGGTGGGAGTGAGGAGACAGGAATTGGGAGGACAGAGATTCAGGGCTCGAGCACTGTACTCCACCCAGGCAGAGGCAAACAGCCCCATCGTTCCTTTCACAGACTTGCATAACTCCTAGAGCTACCTAAAATTTCCCTGCTATTCAATGAAGGTGAAAGATCTGGTCAAGCTTTCTCAATGTCAGCTTAATTGACACATGCTGTGTCAATTAATTCCTGGTTACAGGGACAGCCCTGTGCATTACACTGAGGTTTAGCAGCAGCCCTGGACTCTAAAAAGTTCTAAAAGGCTCTTAAGAGTTATAAAAAGAACAGAGAAGAAAGAAATCCATCAATATAGGCTGAGTAGATGCTGAGAGCACCCCTCAACCCCCATGGTGGTGACAACAACAACAACAAAAAAACCAAACTCAATAGATATTGCCAAATGTCCCCAGGGAGAGGAAGGGAAAAATCACTCCCAGTTGAGAATCATTAATTTAGCCAGTAACTCTTTCTGTCTGTGATATCAACCCATTTTAATTTATTTTTAATGGCTGAAACAGTGGTTTAAGAAAATGATCTTTCAGCTGCGGAAAGTTACGGTTTATGTTCATTGTCCTTGTTGGCAACATCTTCAATGAATGCCTGTATTTAAGAGTTTGCTTGCCTGCTGGTTAACTCAGAAAAATCGTCAGTGCAGGATGTAACATTTTCTTTCTAGCGTTGACAAGTAGTGACTAAGACATAGCTAGCACACAAGAAGGCTAGGAATTCATTGTAAATCAATTTAGGGCTTGACTCTTGGGTTATGTTATCTTCTTAACATGCCCCAAATAAATAGAAATCCATTCCGGTCTAGTCCATTTCCTGATGGTTTCCAGGGATAGGAACTGATTAAAATGACTCAATCAGAGGAAATGGAGAGATTGTGTTCCAGTATTAATTAAATCCGAGGGAGTTATCAGCCACTAATAAAGAATAATCCAGTGGTGCTTTCCATTCCAAAAACTTGGCTCCCCTGCCTCTCTGTCTCCCTGATCTGACTTGCATGGCTCTGCGTGACCTTGCGTCTGTCCGTCCCTGCTGTGACAGCTCTGGACAAGTGGCAGAGCCACGTGGCATAAAATGCAAACACCACATCAATTCCCACCGTCTCCCCACACTCGGGGTTCTACTCCCAGAGAAGGGAAGAGGAACTTTCTTGAGATTACACTTACCTTTCCTATCACTATTATGCTTTTATATAAAGCAGAATCAAGGTGCATTTTTTAAATGGCATTGGAATATTAACCAGAACTACAATCCCTCTTTATCAGTCAGTTAACTCTACCTGGTTGGATTTAAAAGGTAGTTTAAGAAGGCAAAGGGCTTAGTGTGTTCTTGAACATTTCCAAATTAGCTGAAATATTTCTGTAGCAAATGGAATTGTACTTGGGACCTCCACATTAAAAATGCACTCTGGATGCATCTTAGAGAAGCTCTCGTAAAAAAAGAATAAATAAATCAATAATAGAATCAGCCATAGGAATAAAAAAATGAATAAATTAAAAATAAATTTTAAAAAATAGAGCAGCTCTCTTTGAAGTTGGCTAGTGGCAAAATTGGAGAAGCATTCACAGCCTGGGATTGCCATCTAGTGGCCGTATCCTGTCATGACACCCCTTTTTCCTGGGCTTCTTCAACCTCTTACACGTGTCTCAGTGTCTTATCAGGGAGCAAATCATTAAATGGGCCGGGGTGTCTGTGTAGCCCAGCTCAGAGGCAAACAATCGAGAATTCTGAGAGAAGAAAAAAACCAGGATCCCTAAAAAAATACCAGTACCTAATGTTTGGCCGTTTCCATTTATAAGACACGTGTTATGTTTCTTGTTTAATCACAGCTAGTACCCTACCTTTAAAAATCTTAGCTGAAATAGGAAAGCCTATGATTACCACGTTCTAGAAAATAAGTCAGATGTGCATATGCGGGCCTGATTGCTCAACTTTCAGAAGACGTTTTAGTGGCAAAAAAAGAAAAAGAAAAAAAACCTAAAACAAAGGTTTGATACACAGTAACAGTCCTTTGCTGATCTTGCTCCCTGTGAATGCCCAGCTCCAAGCACTCGGGGTGTAGGAGAAATGTGATAAACATTTGTGGCTGAGAGTGGGAGGTGTCCCAAAATCAGAGGCATTAACTGCATCCCACTTCTGGTTCCCACCCCAGACCCTCTGAGATGGGGGCAGGGCACGCAGCCCTGGGCCACTGACCCTGGGGACACGGAGCAGCTGCAGGCCCAGACAACTAGGACCAATTAAAGGCAACTGAGAAATAAGCTCTGCAGGCCCAGGCCGGGGCTCGGTGGCTGACACCTGTAATCCTAGCACTCTGGGAGGCTGAGGTGGGAGGATCGCTCAAGGTCAGGAGTTCAAGACTAGCCTGAGCAAGAGCGAGAACCCCATCTCTACTAAAAAAAAAATAGAAATTAATTGGCCAACTAAAAAATATGTATAGAAAAATGGGCTGGGTGCGGTGGCTCACACTGTAATCCTAGCATTCTGGGAGGCTGAGGCAGGCAGATTGCTCAAGGTCAGGAGTTCGAAACCAGCCTGAGCAAGAGCGAGACCCCCATCTCTACTAAAAAAAATAGAAAGAAATTAATTGGCCAACTAAAAAAAATATATAGAAAAAAATTAGCCAGGCATGGTGGCGCATGCCTGTAGTCCCAGCTACTCGGGAGGCTGAGGCAGGAGGATCACTTGAGCCCAGGAGTCTGAGGCTGCTGTGAGCTAGGCTGACGCCACGGCACTCACTCTAGCCTGGGCAACAGAGTGAGACTCTGTCTCAAAAAAATAAAACTAAAAATAATAAATAGGCTCCGCAGTGGTAAGGATGACTGCAGGAGAGAGAGGTGAGCAAGGCTAGAATGATCCAGAAAGGCGCAGGGAGGAGGTGAGACTTGTAGGAGGGGGGTGTGAGTGGGATTTACATGAGGTTTGCGGGAATGAGATCACTCTTAGGAGTGAGGAAAGGGGAGTCTGGGTCGTTGGGATTCTGCCAGCCCAGCAAGCATCTCCACGCCTTATGCTTGGCCTTCTCATCTGCCTCGGGGCATCCACAGCTCGACTTCCTGCAGGCAGCTTGCAATACCAGCATCCTCTTTTGGCTTCCCTCCCACCCTTCCTTGCATGCAACCGTCCTCTGGACACGGACATGGCCCCAAGGAAGTTTCCAGAATGCAGCACTCAAAGCTCACATCCCAGAGCAATCTGTGATACACCCCGCCCACCACCATCCAGAGATTTGTCTACGCTTCCAATGCATACAGGATTCACAGGGAAATGTGTGACACCCTGGGTAGAGATTAAATGACAGAAACAAAGATGCTGGACGCAGAAGGGAGCGTTGGGTTCGTTCCTGTCCAAGCGTCTCGCTTCACAGATGAAATGACTGGCCAGAGAGAGGATGATGGTGGCTTGTCAGTGTCACGTGGGACTGGAGAGGCGCTAGAACCTGGGCCTCCCAGCGCTCAGTCTGGTGCTGCTTCTAATCCATCCCGAGAGAGGCCGGTGGGGGGGGGGGGAGGCTGGGGTCCTCTCCCACTCGGGAGTCCCTGCCGGGACCCCAGCCACAGGGACCAGCCCTAAGGTGGGCTGGGCAGGTGGTAGAGGCCAGCTCTAATGGAACGGCAGGGGTGTTGGTTTCACCAGGTCCCATAAGTATGGAAGCCACTTCCATTCCCAACAGCAAAGGGCATCTATTACTATATTAGCCCAGGTTTTTTTTTTTTAAATGACTCTGAAGTCAAACTCCCTGAATCTGGGCTTGAATCTCAGCTTCACTCCTTACTTAGTCTGGCGACCCGAAACAGGTTCTGTGACTTCTTTGGACCTTAGTTTCTGGCTCTAGAACATGAAAGCAATAGGGACACCTGCTCCGTAAGGTTGAGGCAATTAACAAGATACTGTATCAAAAGCATGTAGCATAGTACCTAGCCTGTTGAGTGTTCAGTAAATGGCAAATTATTACTGTAATTGTTTCAGTTGTTACTTGGTTGGATGACCTTGCTCAAATTACATAAAGACTCTAAATTTCAATGTCTTCATCTGTAAGATGGGTGTAAAAGCTCCATCTAGAAGTGATCTCGGTGCCCATTCACCGAGACCCTGCAGAGAAAGCACTTAGCACAGCACCGAACACGTGACAGGTGACTAGTCGATGTCTTTAATGAGTCAACTGTAAGGTGGCCCTGAATGGTAACAGTCCCTCCGCTCTGTCTGCCATTCCTGTCCAGATAAAAGGAAAAGCTGGTCTGTCTGATTAAGTGAGTCTCTTTCCAATGGGGTTAAATTAAACCCAGTGGTATGGACAGATCCCAGTTTCCCAAGAGTTAAAAAGAAATCAATAGCACCCAATAAATGATAACACGCCCTTTTGTACATCCATAACAAATGCAATGTTCCGACCACACAGAGCAATCTTTCTACCACCAGGCATGCCAAGCAAATAAACAAAGGCAACAAAATAATCCATGATCATAACCTCAGACCACAAGATGCATCCTGAAGCAGCCTCCGTCCACAGATAATCTATCGATGGCCTTCAACAGAGCACCTCAACCAGAGGTCACTAGGGGGAAGGTGCACTGCATAATATCAAAATGTCCCCTCTCGTTAGGAAAACTGTAAATTGCAAAAAAACCTAAACAAATAATACATCCGGCCCTTGTAAATTCCAGGTATTACAAAGAAGGCAGAAGGGACCCCAAATGACCTAGAAACAGTGGTATTTCCTGATTGCTGTCATCTCTCTGATGGGGAACAGAGGGGTCGCAGGAAATAGACAAAGCCGCCTCTCCTCTAAGCCATGGCATGAAACATCCCACGTTAGAGACTCGTTATTTCTAATGCCAGCCATGCTTTTCAATCTGGAACATTCTTGGGACCTAAAGTCACAGGGTTAGTTCAACAGGGAGCACCTTCCTGTCCTATGAACATATTGGTGAAATATGAGACAGGTCTATACTGAAACAGGCAACCGTGCCATGAGGAGGAATGTAAAACGTATAGGGTTTTTAAAATCAGATACTTTGGATAAATGTGCTTGACCCGTGGGATTTCAGATGGCAGCAACTGAGCTCCTGAGAGTTCAGGCTTCGCCTTTACTCACCTCCGCCATTAAAAACTGATCTCTTGGGAACTCTTTTATGCTGCAGGTAACTTTGTAAGAAAACACAGATTAAATCCTAGCACTCTGGGAAGCCAAGAGGGGAGGACCGCTCAAGGTCAGGAGTTCGAGACCAGCCTGAGCAAGAGCGAGACCCCGTCTCTACTAAAACTAGAAAGAAATTAATTGGCCAACTAAAACTATGTAGAGAAAAAATTAGCCGGGCATGGTGGTGCATGCCGGTAGTCCCAGCTACTTGGAAGGCTGAGGCAGGAGGATCGCATGAGTCTAGGAGTTTGAGGTTGCTGTGAGTGAGGCTGACAACATGGCACTCTAGCCCAGGCAACAGAGTAAAACTCTGTCTCAAAAAAAAAAAAAAAAAAAAAAACAGGGGCTCAGCAAACTTTTCTGTAAAGGGCCAGATAGCCAATACTTCAGCTTTGCAAGCCATACTGTCTTTGTTGGAACTATTAATACTTAACTCTGCCATTGTAGTGTTAAATTAACTACAGAAGATATGTAAATGACAGGGCACCAGACGTGCTCCAATAAACTTTATTTACAAAACCAGGCAGTGGGCCAGATTCAGCCTGAGGGCCTCAGTTCGCCAATCTCTGGGTTAACCCCCCCTGATCAATGCCTAAGTTAGGTTAGAGTATCGCACAACCACCTAGAACGTTAGCTCCACCAGGGCAGGGACCTTTCCTAGCTAGTACTGGAAATGGCTAGTACAGTGCCTGGACCCAACGGGTGCCGATAAATGAGTCGAATGAATGTATAAAGGGAATTTTAGGTTCTCAAACTAATCTGTGTTCTGTTTAACAGCCTTAAGGAATAGAACTCAGGACAGGCGAGGTTTGATTAATAGTTCTTAAAAAAAAATGTCCGAATAATCGAGTAGGGAGTCTGATTGGGAGAGCGAAGTGTCAGTTTCTGAGAGTGGGCACGTGAGCAGAGGGAATGCACGGGAACGTGGAAGACGGGGAGGAGCCGATGGAAAAGGGGGAGTCAGGTGAAGAAATACAGATGGAGGGGTTCCACTTTACTAAAGTTTTCTCCTGTTGCAATTAACCCCAATTCTGATTGGCTTAAACTGGGAAAGGATTTCCTCATTCCGTGTAACTGAAGAATCTCGGGCTGCAGGCATGGTTGCATCCAGATGCTCCAATGATGTCATTAGGAGTCTCTCTCTCTCTCTCTCTCTCTCTCTCCCCCCCCCACCCCCCGTGCTGTCTTCATTCTCAGGCAGCCTCTCTCCGCACAGGGGCTTAGCTGGTTGCTGCTAGCAGCCCATGGGTCACATTCTGCAATGTAGTAGCCCCAACAGAAGTAGCTGCTTCTCCCCTGTGGTTTTGGCCAGAATCTTGTTGCCTGACTCTTTTTGAATCATCTGAGTCAGGTACCTACCCCTGACCCTGTCACCATGGCCTAGGAGACGATGGCCTCTCAATTCAGGGGTGAGGTCAGCCTCCCCTGAACCTTACCAACCAAGGTCAGGGAGGGGTGGTTCCCATGGACGAATTGGGCTGCTGTAATCAGAAGCAGAGGCAAGTATGTTGAGCAGGCAGAAGCAACAGATGTCCGTGAACTTGACTGACTCCACCAGTTTTCCCTGGGCAACTCTGCCTGCTCTCTTGTCCATCGTCCCTGACCTGCAGATTGCTACCCCTTACCCAGCAGCCTAAGTCGCCGTGACCACCAACACTTTCCTGGAAAGGAAAGAACTGACGCCTTGTGTGTTACATGTCATAACCGTGGTACCGAACAGCCGTCCCCTCTCTAATCCCCATATCAAGTAAACTCCCCCGTTATGTGATCCTTAGCTCCTCGACTTTCCCCTTCTTAAACCTCATCACGCGTGGCTCGTATCTTTTCTGGGCTTTTCCGCCAACCTGTGAGCCCCATGAAAGCAGCGGCCGTGTCTGCACTAACTCCAAGCACAGTAGGTGCTTGATAAATGTTTTACTGATTGAAGAAATGAACACAGAATTTGAAATGTATCCTGAGAGCAAAAGGAAAGTATTCAAGGCTGTTGGGTAACAATTGCTTTCAGCTTTCCTTCTCCAATAGGTTTTCTTTGACCATCCAGATTTTTTCCATTCTTTGCCCATCCAAATTTTTTCCATTCTTAAGACCCATTCTAGTTGTCCTTCCACCCCCAAGATGCGTTCCCAACTCACTCTCACTGTCCTCTGAACCACGGTCTTCCTTGTCTCTATTATTTGTGTATGAGCTCATTGTGTTCTGCCTTGGGACATTTCTTAAAGCGCATTAAACTGTTTAGTTCCTCTGTGCAGCTCCTTAATTGTTCAGGTCATTACTCTGTTCTTCAAATGAACTGAGACAGAAACTGGGAGGTAGAAATTTTTATAGCACTCCAAGAGTTAACATTGTGCAAAGCGTAGGTTATCGATTGATGTTTATTGAGAGATGCATTGTACATCTTTTCCCGGAGTACCTGGGTCTCATCAAATCTAAGGGGTCTATTTTTCTCTGTAGGATTTTTTTTTTACAGGGTTAAAGGGACATTTGAGTGAAACAAATTATTTCTAATAAAAAAAAATGTGTCTATATGTACTCAAATTTTTAAAAAATGGACATAACAATAATATATAGATAGGCCACATCTTACAATAAATATGTGTGATATTGGATATTCAGTCTTAGTCTCTATGACACCTCTCATGTAAAAAAGAAATAATAATGACATCACAAGAGTTGTTGCAAGATTCAAGTGCATGATATATATATATATACAGTGCTGAGCACTGTGTTTAGGATATAGTGAGCATTCAGTATGTGTTGTTGTTAATAATATACAAAGATGTAGAATTACAAACAAGATATGCTGTAACATGATCCATTATTACCGATAAAGCACAAACCAAGCCAATATTTTGGACATGATCATCAAATTGCAACCTAATTCTTACAGTAAGGTATGGCTCTAAGTTAAACATTCAGCCCTCAATTCCACCACTGTAATGAGGGCTAACACCATATAAAAGTCACTCTTTTGTGTCACTTATCTGATCTTTTGGCATTTTCTCACACTTTCCCTAGAATATAGCTTTGTTTTTCGTCACCCTCCATGGAGGAGAAGAGAAAAGTTTCAACACCCTAAACATCACCAATAGTTCTGCCTGACACAAGACAGATGGACTGGGAAAAAAAAAGTCTGTCTGATCTAAACAGCTCTGAATTTCCATGTCGGGGCCCGTGTTGAATTTTTAATGATGCAAATAATTCATAAAAATTTACAAGCGATCATAATGGATAATGAAATTATCATCCCAGCTTAAAGTGATGAAATTAATGACTACAATTCTATGAATTTTCTCAGATGATGGATGGAGGGAGCAGACCTGATTTTATTGTGCTTGTAATCAACGGCCAGAGAGAACCCAGGCTACTGACAGTCAGGTTGGACAGAGGGAGGGCGTTTGTAGACAAAGAAAAAAAAAAAAAGATACACAGACTTCTTTAGGGGCATGGAGACTGGAGTTTATCTGTAAAGTGGTGCAAGATCGAGTCTACTTTTCTCCACTGTGGGAAGGGAGGTCAAGCCAAGTGACAGCTCTTAGAAAGTCATGGCATTGTCTTATTACTGTGCTAAATCTGAAAGGTGTAAGAGGAGGATTCAAAACATGAACGGTCACAAAATTCTGATTTCCAGCAAATTTATTTATCACAGTGTTTTACTCTGAGACAAATACTTTTTCCTTCACTTCCTTGTTCTCGCTTTTTTATTCAGTGGACTCATGTGCATGCCCTCTGTCTGTCTGTCTGTCTCGTTGGCCTCATAACCATTGGGTGCTTGATATTCCCACAATATCATGAGACAGTCACAGTGAGCCAGAGGATTCTCTCCTTATCCAGCTCCGTTTTCCAGAAACGGAGTGTATAATCAAGGTCTCAGACGTGCTTCCTGAACCAAGCCTTTTTGACTTTGACCTTGTCTGGCTGCAACGTGTAATCGTCAACATGCATCCAACTCACGCTCAGTTCTTAATTCACTGGATGAGATGATCCACGTAAGAGAACCTAACACCGCCCCTGGCTCATGGCAGGCTCTCAGTCAAGCTTTATCATTACCGTCATTTGCTGGGAAGTGGGAGTGTCACTCTTAAAACTTCCAACTAACAGTCACTCTTGTAGAAACTCATCCAAAGTCGCCATTCCAACAGCCACAGTTCCAGCGTGACCATTAACCATTCACAAACTAGAGAAGACAGTTTGCCTGTGCTCAGCATTTCAGGGAAACTGAGGCATCACTCTTTTCTTCCTTTATGATTAGGAGACCAAGACTTGTCTTACGTAGCCATCACTTTTATCCGATTTCACCAGGATACCAGTATTTGTCTGGGAGGATGTCACTCCTGGTCCCAACACCCCTTAGAGTTGACCTTGGTTATCCAGAATTCATTATTAGCTAATAAGAAATCCTTTGATGCATTGGTCAACAGTTTGCCAAAGTGTCCTCCACCAAATGCCAACCATTCATGGTGCTCTTTGGGAAAAAGGGTTCTGTAGTCACATAAGTTTAGGAAATGTTATATGCTCTGGCCCTTCTTGAAAATCTAGAATGCACATTAGCAGAATGAGGCTCTAAGAAATCCTGCCTAAAGGAACTGTTCTTTGTTGAAGCCAGCATTTCCTGCACTCATTTCCTCATGAGGCTCTTCTTTCCCATGAAGACCAGTAATGCCTCGCCTGCTAACTAAAGTGCCCATGCCCAAGTACTTCCTCCTAGGAGCTGAGCCAGAGAGAGAGAGAGAGAGAGAGAGAGAGAAAGAAAGAAAGAGAAAGAAAGAAAGAAAGAAAGAAAGAAAGAAAGAAAGAAAGAAAGAAAGAAAGAAAGAAAGAAAGAAAGAAAGAAAGAAAGAAAGAAAGAGAGAGAAAGAGAGAGAGAGAGAGAGAGAGAGAGAGAAAGAGAGAAAGAAAGAAAACACCAACCAAATGTATTTATTCACTCAACAAAATTTTCAGGATGCCGGGCACCAGAGACAAAGTGGAGATCAGGAGTTGAGGTGGGTCCTTTCCTCCTGCTGGGTTTGAAGCTCTGCTCCCCACCCACCCCATTCTCCCTTTTACCCACTAGAGGAGGGAACAGAGAAGGAAGTGAGCAGCTTAAAGGGACCCTTCCTCTCTCTGGTCTCAGCTCAAGTGCCATGTCCCCAGACAGGATGTCCCCTGGCCACCCCGCCTGCCGTGGCCCTGCCCCAGCCATGCTCTGAGTCGTGACCCTGTTCCACTATCTTCCTGGCTGTCAGTCTCAGAAACCATCTTGTTTAGGCCAGGCATGGAGGCTCACACCTGTAATCCTAGCACTCTGGGAGGCTGAGGCAGGTGGATTGCTCAAGGTCAGGAATTCAAAACCAGCCTGAGAAAGAACGAGACCCCGTGTCCACTAAAAATAGAAAGAAATTAATTGGCCAACTAATATATATAGAAAAAATTAGCCGGGCATGGTGGCGCATGCCTGGAGTCCCAGCTACTTGGGAGGCTGAGGCACGAGGATCACTTGAACCCAGGAGTTGGAGGTTGCTGTGAGCTAGGCTCACGCCACGGCACTTTGGCCTGGGTAACAAAGCGAGACTCTGTCTCAAAAAAAAAAAAAAGATTGCTGGGGAAGGCTCTGTTTCCCTGACCCTCTTACCTGTAGTAATACCCCTGCACTCCTGGGAAAAGCTAAGAGAGCGAGTCATGCAGAGAGCAGGGGGAACAGCATTCCTGGCACAGGGAACAGCATGTGCAAAGACCCTGAAAGGGGAAGCACGTTCAGCATTTTTGAGGAACAATGAAGAGACCAATGTAGCTGGAGCTGAGTGAACAAGAATGAGAGTAGGCCAGGCGCAGTGGTTCACACCTGTCATCCTAGCACTCTGGGAGGCTGAGGGTGGGAGGATTGCTCAAGGTCAGGAGTTTGAAACCAGCCTGAGCAAGAGTGAGACCCCCGTCTCTACTAAAAATAGAAAGAAATTAATTGGCCAACTAATATATATAGAAAAAATTAGCCAGGCATGGTGGCGCATGCCTGTAGTCCCAGCTACTTGGGAGGCTGAGGCAGGAGGATTGCTTGTGCCCAGGAGTTTGAGGTTGCTGTGAGCGAGTCTGATGCCACAGCACTCTAGCCTGGGCAACAGAGTGAGACCCTGTCTCAAAGAAACAAAAAGAATGAGAGTGGTAGGAGACAAGTCATCATGCGCCGTGTTCCCGTTCTAGTGTATCGCTACCTGAATGACCTAATTTAATCTTTACAACCACCCCATGAGGTTTATATTTTGCTTATCCCTATTGTACGGATGGGGAAACTGAGGCTCAGGGAGGTTACATCTCTTGCAGGTTACAATCACCCCAGCTCCTAGGAAGTGAAGCCAAGATTCAGATGAGCCTGTCTAACTGCACAGCCCACGTGTCTAACCCCCGAATCTTTAGATTTCCCCGCAGGCTGCACCTGGCTTTGCTTTCTGCCACTTCATTTTCCGAAGCATTGAGCCTCAATGTGGCGGAAACCTTAAAAAGTTAAACTGAACATCTGACAAGCAGAGCGGTGGGAATGCAGAGGTACCCAGCAGCTGACAGACTCCAAATGGGTTTAATTGTACACCTTTTGGCCCTCTCTAAACAAGAAGGAGGAGGATGCAAGAAGGAAGGAAGCAGGCAGGCTGGATGTGTCAAAAATAGTCTCCACTGGAAAAAAAGATTAACATTTGTAAAGGCCTTAGAAGCATTTATTGCAACCATTATCTACCCGCGGATTAAAGAAAGCAAGTTTATTTGTTTGTTTTGTTTGTTTGCTTTTCGAGACAGGGTCTTGCTCTGTTGCCCAGGCTAGAGTGCAGTGGCATCATCACAGCTCATTGCAACCTCAAACTCCTGAGCTCAAGCGATCCTCCTGCCTCAGCCTTCTGAGTAGCTGGGACTACAGGTGTGCACCACTACGCCTGGCTAATTTTTCTATTTTTTGTAGAAATAGTGTCTTGCTCTTGCTCAGGCTGGTCTCGACCTCCTGAGCTCAAGCGATCCTCCTGCCTTGACCTCCCAGAGTGCTAGGATTACAGGTGTGAGCCACTGAGCCTAGCAGAAAGCAAGTTTTGTTATTGTCAAATCCATAGCAAGTGAGAAAACTTCCAAAGGTGAGGGATTGGCCTTTGCATTGGGCATTTCAGACGTGCTGGGTTGAGCGTCCCCCTCTTAAGTTTATGTCTCCTCAATACTGAGACAAAGAAGAGCGCAAATACCTCTCAGCAAGAAATGCCTTGCAGAAATATCTGCTCACTTACTTTACCTGCACAAAGGCTACAAAGAAGATTTTTGTTGGGAGGAGGCATACGAGACAACATTAAAGGAAATTAATGTTAATCTGGCTCTTACCAATTAGTAAGCTTTCACAAATGTATTATTTCTGAGTAAAGACTGAGTACCAGTCATGAAGTTTTAGTAAAGTCTTAGCTTAAGACATGGGGCCAACAAGGCTCCAATGTTTTTTAAGAGCCTAGGAAACTTTCTAAACCTTAAAAGGAATTGTTTTAACTTTTAATATATAAAGATAGTTACAAAATCAAAAATAATATTTAATCAAATGTAATTAGTGTCAACTAATCAATTGCAACTCAATTTGATTTTGATTCAGCTTTCGTGCATTTCATTCAAAGATGGTCTTTTAGTGTGTTTAATGATTTGTGGGTGGGGGGGTCCCAAAGTACGAGTAGCCAGACCTTGTGGAGAACTTATCATGGCCGCAGTGGTCAGTGCAAGGGGACCCAGAGGCAACTGGGACACAAAGAGTGTTGTCGAAAGCTTGGTACTTAGCCCCGAGCCCGAATCAATGAAAATGAAGAATGAGGACAAGTGGTTTGAGGAAAAAGGAAAGAGAAGTTTACTAATTTGCCAGCAAATGAGGAGGGCGGCAGACTAGCATCTCAAAGACCACCATCCTGCCTTTAAGCAGGAATAACAGGGCTTTTTGCAGGGGGAGTTTTAGCAGCTGGGCTTGGGTCTACATGACAGGTATCACATGTTGCAGCTTTAGGCTTAACTGGAATTGGCGGTTTCAGTCCTGGGTTATTGCAACCTTATCTCCCGTAGCAAGTGATCTTGTGACCTGACCCCTGTCCAGATAATTCTGTTGAGCCATCTACTGTAGTTTATGATAATAGAAAACGAATAGCAAAGAGCATTTTTCTGCTGCTTTGTTCACTGGTCTTGGTAAGGAATGCAAGTTTTAATTCCCAAAAAGGGAGGGCTCTTACAGAGACAACTCGTGAAACACTTCGTTGCCCTTTTTTCGGACGTTTACCGCAGTTACGGTAGTATTTTTACTCTGCTGAGATGCCATCAGCATACCCAGGTCTGGTTAGGTGTGGTAATACTGTTACTGAAAAACCGTGTTCTTTCCCTACTTTGCCTCAGCTGCAAAGAAACAACTTCCAGGTGGTAAATTATTTAGGTTTTTAATTTTTTGGCCAAAGAACAGAGAAGGGGAGCTTGTGCCCTAAAGGCACCTTCTCCTTGAGCAAAGAGAGATGTGGGAATCGTAAAGAGTTAGGTACAGAATGGAGGAGGTGGGTGAGCGTGTCAGGGTGGAGTTTCGGATGTGCAGAAGCAGTTCACATACGTGCTTCTTCATGTACCACATGTACGGAAAATGACAGCGATTCCCAATTGGAGGGATGTTTAGTACTATAATGATAATGATATGCTAATAAGTTGAAGGTAACACTGGAGTTGCCTGCTCTGGTCTACACCAGCTATGTGCGGGTCTGGACTTCCAGCAGCCAGCGAGGGGTCATGTGGCTGTTTGTAGATTTGAAGTCACCTGATGCGCTTGAGCAGCTGTGCTTCTTGATAATGAGATTAAAGAAAAAAATGTCAAAAGAAAGAAAGAAAAGAGAAGGGGAAAAAAACTGTTAAAGTTTTTCTGTCTTCTTTGTCGGGGCCCTCCCTGGTGACAAAATTCTCTACAGCTGAGAGTCATCACTTTTCAAGAACAACTCGCTGCAGGGCATCTGGCCAGCTGGCCTCGCGTGTCACTTCCCTTTGAGACTCCAAGCATGCACAGCCACTCCTAGTGGTTCGTCGCAAACGTTGAGCAGAGACAATAAAGATCAAGCCCACAGCCAGCGCCTGGGGAAAGAGACAAGCGTGGCTCCCAGCAGTGTCCCCAGGGGTCCCTCTCTGGGAGAGATGGGAACTCAGCCCACAGAGGCAGTCAGCCCTCTCCCAAGCCAAGCCGACCACAGCTTCCGCCATCCGCCCTGTCAAACAAAGGCACCTGGGAGGTCTCCCTGGAGGGGGCTGGCAGCGTGGAGGGCGGCCAAAGCCCTGAATGGCCATCCCCGAGTCCCCCAAGAGCTGTCTCTGTCTGCCCTGCACAACTCGGGTCCCCACTCGGACACAGCCACTGATGCTGGGGCCACTGAGGCTGGCTTTGTGGTTATCGTCTCCACGAGGGGGGCTGGGTTGGGGGCGCCTTCGGTGTGGTTGGGGTCTCCCCTGGAAACACTTGACCACCAGAGCGGTTGGAGAGACGTTGGCCACCTGCCTTGGCCCCGGGATGTGTGGACACGCTTGCTCGTTAGGGCACCTGGGAAGGGCCGGTGCAGCCGTAGCCAGCACAAGCAGGCGTCCGTCCGGTTCTCACACAGTGGTGGACTCTGCCTCATTGGACGCTGGCACAACACGGAGGTCATTTCCCAGCCAGCAAGGTCATTAGGCAGGTGTTGGCTGAGTGACTGCCGTAGACTTCACATGGTTTGCAAGGACGGTGAAATGTGTCTGGGCCTCTGTGTGATCCGATACTGTAACTCCAGACTGATCTATGGGACAGAAGGTGGAAACAGAATGATAAGATTAACTGCCAGATAAGGGGGCTGTATCAGTTAGCTACTGCTGTGTAACAAAACACCCCAAAACTCGATGGCTTAAAATCGCGATCATCGATTCTTGTTCACGCGTCTGCACATTGGTAGGAGGTTGGGTGATCCGGGCTTTGGGTAGCTCTGCTGCAAGGTGTGGATCTGGCTGGCCGTGACTCCGCTCCAGTTTGGACCCAGGTGTGCTCCACGCGGTTCACTCCGAGACCCAGGCTGAAGGGACAGCAGCCACCCAGAGGAAGCCTCGCTCATGGCAGCGACAGTAGCACAAGAGAGCTAGCCCTGCCACTCGAGCACATCTCAACCCTGTGCTTGCGTCACATTTTCTAATGCCCCATTGACCAAAAAAGTGTCGCGTGGATGATTTTAAAGACACAATGCAGGGGTGTGTATTCTGTCCTGGAGACTTAATCCCTTTCGTGTTGCTTAAAATAGCGTCCCTCAAAGTAGGCGATTTATAAAGAAAAGGAATTTATTTCCTCCAGTTATGGAGGCTGGGAAATCCAAGGTCAAAGGGTCACATCTGGCGAGGGCCTTCTTGCTGGTGGGGACTCTCTGCAGAGTCCCAAGGTGGCACAGGGCATTAAGGGCAAGGGACCTGAGCGTGCTAGCCCGGGTCTCTCTTCCTCTTCTTAGAGAAAGCCACGAGTAGTATCACTCCCATTAATAACCCATCAACCCCATTAATCCATAAATTAATTGCCTCTTAAAAGAACCACCTCTCAAGACCACGACCCTGGGGATTGAATTTCGACATGAGTCTTGGAAGGGACAAATAGTCAAACCACAGCTGATGCCAAAGGAATCTGTCACGTGGACAAACGCCAGCATCAACAGGACAGGAAGAAAACTCCTGTCTTGGACAAGATGGGTGAATCTCATTGAATAAGGATCTGATCTATTCTCTAGGATCAGGGAAGGCCAGTGTAGGAAGACAAGCAGATTTCGTGGGAGAGGAGGTATTGCAGGCACTAAGAGAAGGAAGTCAGGAAAATGAGAACAGGTCTTTTTGCTATAGCTGCCCCCTCCAAAAAAAAAGAAATTCAAGCCCCAATTTTAGTTTTCCAAGAATGAGAAAACACAAAAGCCATTGCTCAGATGGTGCGGGAGACATTTGCAAGGTCAGCTCTTATCTTAATGTCTGATTCTAAGACTGGCACTTGGGTTAGCTTATGTGCCTCTTTGAGATGTCACTGAATAATTATCACTACAGTCTTTATAGATAACATGTATAGAGGGCTTATGGAGAATCAGGTTGGGAACTAGTTTGTCAGCGAATTCTGACAAAGTGAAGAGAGAAGCGCTGTAAACCTTCCCATTTTACAAGTTAAGACAAGAGAGGCTGCAAGAGATTGAGGCAGTGGCTCAGTGTCAGTCAGGTAGACAGTGACAAAGCTGTGTATGGAAACCAGGCTGCCAGATTCCAAAGTCCGTGCCCTTAATCCTGGATGGTGTGAATTGCTCCTTGTTAAGAACTCACATCACACTAAGTGCTTCTCATTTAATTGGAGGAGCCAGGCAGATAGGTAGTCCTGTCAGGTAGATGCTGTCAATGTGCCCATTTTATAGACGTGGAGACTGAGACCTGAGAGGCTAATAAATTTGTCTGAGAACATAAAGCTGTTAGATGATAGATAGAAAACAGTTTCACCCCAGTACAGCAGCTTCCTCATTCATAAATGAGGGGTATAGCTGATTGTCTTCAGGGCTTCTTTGACCTCAGAGGCTCTCCTCATTTTTTGTTTTTCCTCATTTGGCTTATGCGTTCGGTGAAACCGATTGGAATGCAAAGGGGTTCCCAATAAGCTTTGTGACTCCTCTGGCCTCACTGACTGCAACGTGGGTTTTGTAATACCCTTGAGACTTCTAGGGGCTACAAAGTGTCCTAAGGCAGATTGTAGTTCTAAAAACACAGTTAGATGTAGAGTCTCCCAAATTATTCATGGGAATCGCAGGTTGCAACTATAACAACCAGCTCAAGTTACAAAAGTAATTATAGGAGAACACCCAGTGGTGGAAATTAAATAGGAGCTGGCTGGCTGAGTCACAGGGAAGAGAAAATGAAGGAATGCTTGCCCTGCAGCCTCCTGAGAGCTCCTTTTTGTGTCTGCCATGTGGTGAACGATTTATTTTCTCTGAAGATCATCAGAAACTCAAAATGAGCAGGTGATTAGAGGACGGCAGCTAAGTGATGGGGTTGCAAGAGAGCCCTAGACTGGAGAGACAGAGGAGAGACATCATAGCTAGTGATAAACACCTCACCTCCTTGCACAACAGGGCAGATCTTTGGGCCAAACTATGTTTCCCCAAAAATAAGACAGGCTCTTATATTTATTTTTCCTCCAGAAGACACCCTAGTAGGGCTTATTTTCAGGGGATGTGTTATTTTTTTTAAGCACGGTACAACCATCTACATTGATTCAAATATAGTGAAGTCATCATCTTCTGGAACATCATCCTCACTCTCTAAACCCCGATCCCATCCTGGATTTCTTGCCACTCTATTTCCTTTAGAACCATTGGCCCCAATCTCTCCTGTGGAGCCATGGAGCTGTCATGGGGCAGATGAGAAGGGCTGCTCGTGTTCTTTCCTGCTCTGTGACGACATGCATGGGTTGTGCAGATGTGTAGCCATGCCCATCACTAGGGCTTATTTTCATAGCCACGCCCAGCACTAGGGCTTATTTTCATAGCCACGCCCATCACTAGGGCTTATTTTCATAGCCACGCCCAGCACTAGGGCTTATTTTCGGGGTAGGGCTTCTACTGCACAAATGCTTAGAAATCCTGCCAGGGCTTATTTTATGGGGAGGTCTTATTTTCAGGGAAACACGGTACTAAATGCTCCATTTTAGAGTAGGCAGCCCTGACATTCAGACCAGGTGACATGCTGTCATCACTGTGATTTAGCCTCTGACAGGTGCTCTCCATACCACCCTATGACTTAGCTCCCACCTCGGAAAATTTAGATCTTCCTGTTGACCAACCTGTATATTTCCTTATGAGTCAACCTTCAACGAATAATGCAAATCTAAGCTCTCACAGCTGGATGGGATTGCAAAATATCCAGGCTCACTTGGACAACTGGTTTCCAGTCCTGCACATGAGGAGCTTGGAATTTGTCATTTCTGTCCTCACCACAAGGGAAAAAAAGCCAATTGCCCTGAAAATCAGCATCTCTTCTTAGATATGTCTGAGAATTGAGGTGGCAGGGCAAACCACTGCCCCCTACGTCAGAGAGAGAGACAGGCAGACACAGAGAATTACAACCTGCTGGGGCAGGAGCCCAGGAGCACAAGTTGCTGCTAGACCCAGTGCTGCATTCCTTTGATCCAGTATATCAACAAAAATTCGCTTCCAACAGAAATTAGAAGGCATACTAGAAAACAAAATAAACACAGTTTAAATAGACAATCATCAGCACAGGACTCAAATATGGCAGAGATGTGGGAATTATCAGACCAGGAATGCATAAAAAGTATGATTAATATGTTCAACATGCTAATGGGAAAAAGTGGATAACATGCAAGAAGTAGCAGAGAGATGAAAACCCTAAAAAAAAAAAAATTGAAAAGGAAATGCTAGAAATCAAAAACCCAGGCTGCTTGTGTTTAGGATGAAAACATATTAGCCGCCTCTCCATCATACAGGTAAGCAGACAGACCCTGCCAACAACTTGGCCGAGTTTGCACAGCTAGTGAGAAAATAGGGATTGATGTGCAGACCTCCTATGTTTACATGAAGTGTCACGTATATTATTCCCTCCAGCCTGGATTCAGTAGGTGTTTATTGAACGTACCCTCTGCACTGAGCTAAACATTGACATGCAACAGTCAGCAAGATACATTTGCCCTTGTGAACTTTTCCTCACTTGCTCTTTTACCTAAACCAAAGACTGTCCATGGGTGATCAACCAACCACTGCTAACTTTCACTGTCAACTTGAATCTCACCTCCGCATATTTACGTGTATGGAGGAATTCACGATGCCATGAATTCATTTTTGCAGCAAATGCCTGTTGAGTGTGCCCATGTGTGCTGGCTGCTGGGTGACAGGCTGGGGACACAACAATGAGGGAAACAGATGTGGATCCCTGCCCTTGTTGAGTTGACTTAGCTACCAGGCTTCCTCAAACTACCGGCGGACCACCTAGCACATTTATCTGGCCATCTGGGTGTTTTTGCTGCTGCTGCCTGTCCTGCTTAGCAGCCGACTCATCCCGGGCCCACAGTGCTCACTCTCCAACGGTCTGAGGGACAGTGACCTGGCCCCCTGTTTACAAAGTTTGAGGACCCCTGACTGCTAGCCAAACCAGCAAAGAAAGGAGCAAACCATACAGGTGATAATTGTATCTTGGTGAAGTTTTCATGTACCACCCTATGTAAATACTCCCCCACCCCACCCTTTCCTGGTACCTCCAACCTCCCTTTTCTCTTTCTCTTTCTCTCTCTCTTTCTCTTTCTCTCTCTTTTCGAGTTTCACTCTGTTGCCTGAGCTAGAGTGCCGTGACATCAGCCTCGCTCACAGCAACCTCAAACTCCTGGGCTCAAGCAATCCTCCTGCCTCAGCCTCCCGAGTAGCTGGGACTACAGGCATGCACCACCAAGCCTGGCTAATTTTTTCTATATATTTTTAGTTGGTCAATTAATTTCTTTCTACTTTTAGTAGAGACAGGGTCTCGCTCTTGCTCAGGCTGGTCTCAAACTCCTGACCTTGAGTGATCCTCCCACCTCGGCCTCCCAGAGTGCTAGGATTACAGGCGTGAGCCACCGCACCCGGCCTCAACCTCCCTTTTCTACCTTGTTTCCTCCGTCGCCATATTCAGATTGGTGACGCATGTAGGACGTACAAAAGCTCTGGTGACAAGAGGGACAGCGGGCAAGGAGGGGAAGACAAGAATGATGTCTGGGTGGCTGGCAGCTCCCGATGACTGAGTCAGGGGAGCCTTAGAGGACCAGATCAATCAGCAACAAGCTTTACATAACCAATCAATTACTATCATGTTATCCAATCAGCAGTGAGTTCAGCCATGGAGCCCCGGGGAGGGGGTTTTTCCCTGTCATGGATAAGAGGTAGCTTAGCTTTTCTAGTGCACTAACGCCCCCGATCCCAGCCCATCCGTTAGTTTGCGCGAGACACGCTGCGATGGCACAATTGATTCGCTCAGGAGTGGAGCATCATGCAGTCTGCCTGAAAGGCAGGCCAGAGGATTTGAATACAGTTGTCTCCGGGCAATTATTAACTTTCCCTCTTGGCAACCGGACTTGTGGCACTTTCTTTCCTTGAAGTGACACTTCTCTCTCATTAAAGCCTACAGTTAATTTCATAAACTGCACCCATCTAACACCCAGCTCACGTGAGCCGTATACCTTGAGTAAATGCAAATCCAGTCTCGGCGACGCGGATTATGGCCTTATCTTGAGCATCACCATGGCAACCAATGACATCACCCCCACACATGCACACCCCGGCACCAACCTGCGCGAAATCCAATTCTCCAAGGGTCCTTATTGGCCTGATGCGGATGTGTTCTTGGCTTCCTCGCACACTTGCATTTCGTAAACATCACTCTGCTGTCAGAGGTTTGCAGTGGGTGTTTACTGTCGTTTGGGGAGGTATATTCCCTATGTGGCAAACGTTTTTTTTTTTTGTTCGTGGGGGGAGGGGAAATTTCTAATGAAAATTACCGTGTGTATTTGATTGGCAACATTTGTTGATAACATATGGTCCAGGGAGGCTTCGCAAATAAGAAGCTTTAAATAGTAAACAGAGATGCGACTGCGATCGCAGATGCTCCCCAAACACTCGGTACACGGTTGTAGATTTCCCTCCTGTAGATTTCTCTCCACCCCACCCACCCCCAAGTGTGCCCCTCTCCCTCATTTTCTCCCTCAAGATCAAAGTGTTCACTTTCAAAGCAGTGGCACTGTGGAACAGATTTCGAGAAATAACGTGCTGTGACTTTAAAAGTCTATTTCCCCCCACAAAAAATATGAATTATTTGCTACTCATGTTTATTATTTGGTATCAGTCATGATGTCGTGTGACCAAGTGAGTCAGCCAGCTCCAGTGGATTTGGAAGCAGCATTTGGGCACCACATGTCTGAAATGCCGTGGTATGTAAGCCCCGGTTTTCTGATAAACCCAGGAGTGCTGGAAAGAGCTCCATGAAGAATTTAGAGCAGCAAATTGAATCGCCATGGGGTGAGCTGTCCTTGTCATTGCATGTTTATGCCTTACCTTTGAGAATGCGCCCAGGTGAGCGTACTTCTAACGTGCTAATGAGTATAAAAGTATTTCCAGTGGGTGGAGTTAGCAATTTCAGCCAGGCCTGGCCCATGGCCCACAGTTTACCAACCCCTAATCTATAATCCTAAAATGAAGACTTACGTGTTTTGTGCTTTCTGTGTGTCAGATATTGAATTAAACACTGTATATGCAATAGCTTATCACCTACATACCCTTCTACATTGTATATGTAGATATACATATATTGTATATGCAATAGCTTATCCTTCCATGAAGGACCTTTTCCTCTGGAGTTAGTTCTATTTTTTTTTTTTTTAAGAGATGGGGATCTCACTATGTTGCCCAAGCTGGACTTGAACTCCTAGACTCTAGTGATCCTCTCAACTCAGCCTCCCAATTAGCTGGCACTACAGTTGTATACCATTGCACCTGGCTGGTCGATACCATTCTTATCCCTATTTTACAGATGTGAAAGTTAAGGCTCACTCTCATGCCCTGTAAGCGCGACCATGTCTGCACATGGCGTCTCTCCAAGTAGCATATGATATCCATGAGGGAAGAATTTATATCTCACTCACCTTTGGTTCCACGGCACCACCAAACACACGATTTGCACATGGTAGATATTCAGGAAGTGTTACCTAAAGGAGGCGGCAAAAGTTAGAGCTTCATCCATATACTGCTTGTAGGTTAGTCATTGGGGCTGTTCATCTGTTTATTCCCCACCTCTTGCAAAAACTGCTTGGTTTGGAACAGACAAATGCATACATATTCAGAGGTGCCACTGTGGGTGATTTCATTTCTACAGTCCGCACTTACATGACTGTGAATGAAAAGATGAAAAGTGGCCAGGCTCGGTGGCTCATGCCTATAATCCTAGCACTCTGGGAGGCCGAGACCAGCGGATTGCTCAAGGTCAGGAGTTCGAAACCAGCCTGAGCGAGACCCCGTCTCTACTAAAAATAGAAAGAAATTAATCGTCCAACTAAAAATATATATACAAAAAATTAGCCAG
The DNA here is from genome assembly GCA_008750895.1 of Mirza zaza. Classification (NCBI taxonomy): domain Eukaryota; kingdom Metazoa; phylum Chordata; class Mammalia; order Primates; family Cheirogaleidae; genus Mirza; species Mirza zaza. The sequence continues at coordinate 41,739 of VSMD01086264.1, forward strand.
CACGGTGGCACTTGCCTGTAGTCCCAGCTACTTGGGAGGCTAAGGCAGGAGGATCGCTCGAGCCCAGGAGTTCGAGGTTGCTGTGAGCTAAGCTGATGCCACGGCACTCACTCTAGCCTGGGCAACAAAGTGGGACTCTGTATCAAAAATAATAATAATAATAATAAAAGATGAAAAGTAGTAATAATAGCTTATTTTATAATTTGGTGGCACTTTCTATCATTATACCACTGGCGACCGCGTTGCTGGCAGCCCTTGGCAAACCAGGCCTTGACCTACAGGAATCGCTGCCTTGTCCCCCAGAGAGCTGTCCTATGCTGAGTGTCCCTGAATGCTGGCAGCAGCTGCAGGCGCTTCAGAGAGTTGCTCCTAAGAAACCTTGAATCCTCTAGGGAATGAAGTCCTCAGTTAAAGGAGGCAGTGACACACTCTTGGTTATTTATGTGTCTCATCTTTCCCCATGGTAATACGGTAATTCTGAATTTTCCACTCCTCCCTAGTTACTGAACAAATATATATTGTGTTCCAGGCCCTGTGCTGGGTATAAGAGATTTAAAAAAACAAAAAGTAAAGAGCCATGATTTTAATGCATGGGTTTTGGGGTCAGAAACTCTAAGTTTGAAGCCCAGCTCTATGATAGTCTTGAGATCCTAGCCCAGTTACTTAACCTCCCCAAATCCTAGTGTCTCCATTTATAAAGTGGGGATAATGACATAATGAACCTCATAGAGCTGTCAGAAAGATCAAATGAGATAATCCAGGAAACACACTAAGCCCAGGGCCAGGGAAACCGGAAGCACTGATTTTAAATAGTTTTGTGAGCGATTTTAACGTTTTTGTGAGTGAACCACACAGTGTGAGAACAATGGTAGCAATGATCACAAAAGAAGGACACTCAACCCATTTTACTTTATCTACCTTGTGTTCAGAGAGAAGTTATTCCGTTAACCTTTCCACTCTCTGCTTGCAATAAATATGACCACCCTCTGGTCTTTTGAAATCAAAGTGCAATTGTATTTTAGTTCTGGGAAACTTGTAAGAAGAGGTGTTCATCTTAGTAGCTACAGTCAGTTGCACAGCAAGGGAAAAGAAATGGGCAGAGAAAATGCAACAATGAGAAATAGATTCGTTTATGGATGTGTGGTCACACCCAAAGGCCAAGCGTTTTTGATAACTCCTCCACTGGCTGACTCGTCTGGGTGGGTTGTAGCAAATACATTGAACATGTGAAATAAATCCAAAGTTAGAAGCCAGAGTGAGCCAAAGTTCAAGCAGTCTTGAAACAGGACTTTCTCTTTGAGTTACAGAAGTAACTTACGTTAACTGGATCAAGACACAAAGCAGTGAGTTGGTGGAATGAGGGAAGGAGGCAATTTGGTGGCGTAGTTACGAGTTTGGATCATGGAGTCACCCTGCCATTTACTCCCCGTGTGTGACCCTGGGCACATTACCTAGCCTCTCCAAGCCTCAGTTTCCTCTTCTGTGACTCTGGGAGTGACACTTGTAGGCATTTCTCAGGATGGCCAAAAGGCTTTACAAAGATAAACGCATGCACGACTGTGTAACCCTTTTGAGATAGGAATTTGTGCCTAGCACATAGTGATTTGAATAAATATTAGCTGTTTTCATTATAAAGATAGCCAGGTCTCTCTCCTTGGCTAGAAAAAGACAAAGAATGGACATTTTCATGACTTTTTTTTTTTTTCTAAAAGGGAAAGGGGGGGTTAGGAAAGGGTGCTGATAATTAAACCTTACTTCTCCTAAGAATAGGAAATATGGACAAAAAGAAGCCAGGAGGAGTTTTCACAGGATCCAGTGACTGTAGCTAGGCACGAAAGTTTCATGTCAACAGCAAATGGCAGCCAACACCCCTTGCATGGCCCCTCCACAGCCCAGGCTAATCGGACTGGGGTGGCCTCAGATCAGAGCTGGCTTGGTAGCACATGACCTGTGCTCAGGAGGGACCCATGTCTGGTTTAATGCTCTGCCGTTGCCATCTCGATATTCTTAATAAGTTTATCTCGAACCTCGTGTTTGTAAGTGAAGTCCCAAGGAACAACGAAGCATGCGTTTGAGCAGAGGAAAGAGGAAAACACGTTATATTTTAGTGCTTTCAGTGGCATTTTCTTCTCTGCATTTTTAACAAGGAGCTCTGTGTTTTTTCTTCGCACTGGGCCCTGAAACTTAGATAGCCAGTCATGATCAAACGAGAGAACTTTCCTTTTTGCCTGGTCTACTAGGCCAGGTTACCATTTTGGAATCCGGTGGTTCAACTGGGATTCAGCAGTGATCTAACGACTTGAGGTGAGCCAGGGGTTGTGGGAGGAAGCCAAGAGCACAGCTGCAGGCCTGGTGGGGAGGAAAAGCCACTCAGGGTAAAACTGGATGGGGGTGGTCAGGGCAGCCTCCAATCCCTTGGATTCCGTCCAGCTGACATTGGTCTGAGAAGCACCAAGGACCCCACAGTGTGAGTCATTGCACGCCTTATGATCTGGGCATCTCTGGGTGGCAACAGGGGTTCAGGCAAACTGGGTTGGTGCCCAGCGAGCAGGGAAGTCCCTGGAAACCAGCCCGAGGACTGTGGCATGGGACACAGAGTGGGGCACCCCCAGGGCACTGGGCTCAAGGTCTCTCTGTGGCTTAGTATCAAAGCTTCTCATTGCAGAACTCCAGCAGTTATCTTTCTCATCCCTAAGACCAAGTACGATGAATGCCCAAAGAGATTAATAGCACAATTAATCATAAATAATAAATGAATGGCTATGTTCTTTGCCAATGGTGCTAATCACTAATAATGCTCATTACTGACCATTAGGGAAAATCATAGCAGGGAGCTGAAATGTGGGAATTAAGAGATTTGGGTTCTAGTCCAGCTTGGTCATAGTTCACTGGAATAAAATAGGCAAGATCTTGATAGGAATGTCCTAGTGTTCTATGGTGCTGTGGGGCGCCTGTAGTTAAAAACAGTTCATTGCAAAAAATAAAAATATAAAATAAAATAGTTTATTGCATATTTTCAAATTGTTAGAAGAGAGGATTTTTAATGTTTCCAACACAAACGATAAATATTTGAGGTGATGGATATGCTATTTACCCTGGCTTGATCATTACACACTGTATACATGTATCAAAATAGCACTCTGTACCCCAGAAATATATATAATAATTGCCTGTCAATGAAACAAAAAATAAATAAATAGAAATAGGTAAATGATTATCACTAGTACTAGAATATATCTCCTTACTTTGGGAAGGGAAGGTAACCAAAATTTGTTGTGTTCTCATCCTGTTGCAAGCCTGCAGCTATTCACGCTTTACAACTACATACTCTGTTAGTTAATTGTAAAGTTAAGTTAGTAGCTCTGAAATGAGCTTGTTTTATAGCTGAGGAAATTGAGACACAGGGACGTTAATTAACTTGCCCCCAATCCCATAGTTCATAAGTGACTGAGGAGGGATTTGAACTAGAGATGTCCGGTTCAAAACCCTTGCCTTTGCTAGAACCAAGATACCCTTATCTTAGAGGCTTGCTTGCAGCTGGTGGTGTCCAGTTAGCAGTTTCTGTCTGTACATTAAACGCTGTGTTTGAAGCCTGTCACCATTTGTCCTGTCTCGTGGCCGATCCCCGTCTCTGTTGTGACTGTTGTGCTTTCTCGATGCTCTTCACGCATCAGACCCGCATGGATCTGGGTCCCCCCCATCTCGATGATTCTGGGGCTCTCTTGCCAACTCTCACCAGATTCCCTGTGTCCTTGACTTTGGTGAACGGGTTTTCTTTGGTTGAATGCAACAGCGAGACTAGAAGGCAGGTTTTCATAATTTATAAAAGGAGAATACAGGCCGGGCGGGGTGGCTCACGCCTGTCATCCTAGCAGTCTGGGAGGCCGAGGCGGGAGGATCGCTCAAGGTCAGGAGTTCGAAACCAGCCTGAGCAAGAGCGTAGACGCTGTCTCTGCTAAAAAATAGAAAGAAATTAATTGGCCAACTAAAAATATATAGAGAAAAAAAATGAGCCGGGCATGGTGGCGCATGCCTGTAGTCCCGGCTACTTGGGAGGCTGAGGCAGGAGGATCGCTTGAGCCCAGGAGTGTGAGGTTGCTGTGAGCGAGGCTGACGCCACGGCACTCACTCTAGCCTGGGCAACAAAGCGAGACTCTGTCTCAAAAAAAAACAAAAAATGGATCCTATTTTAATGAGTATTTTACACTATGGAAACTGATCATCCTAGAAAGCAAATTGAAAAATGCCCCATACAAAATCGTATCTATGTTGTTTCCTAGTTCCGTAGAAGAGCATGTATTTGGCACCATTTGCATATTCAGCAAATATTTATTAAATGTCGTCTGTGTGTCCAGCACTGTGCTAAGTTCTGGGTATACGACACAGACTTTAAAACACAGTCCCTGTGCTCAGGGGACCTACAGAATATTGGGGGAGTCTGCTGTTCAACAATCACACAAATCAATAATTACAAATCTAGTGATTGCTAGGATGCAAACTTAAGCAGTAGTATGCTAAAGAGAGTTTGACAGTAGAACCCAGGTTAGGTTGGGAGATCAAGGGACACGTTCCCTGGGAAAGTGGCATTTAAGCTGAGCCTTGAAGAGGTAGCCAGTGGGGAGCACGTTGCCAGCAGAGGGGACCTGGGATGACACAGGCCCAAGGTGGCGGAGTCAGGAGGCCCGTGAGGCTGGAGCAGACGAGTGGGATTTCACAGCCAGAGGTCCAGATCCAACCTGAGTGCAGTGGAGCAGGTGCCACGGGAGGGTTTGGGGCAGTGGCCACATGCGATCGAATTAACACTGGCGGGAGATCCCTCGGCCTGCAGGTACAGAAGGGACAGCAGTGAATTCCCTGTAAGAATAATGAGTGAATGAACGAAAAGGCCACATCTCAAGGGGCACATGAGGGGCTCACATGAGCCACACCTGGCACTCTACCCAGATGCTGGGCAAGCCGCCCACAGATCACGAGCAGGGCATGGCGTTTCCCACATCCTCGTCCTTCTGCCTGCCAACCTTTCCCTGACTTCGACAGGGGGCGGCTCCACTCACCCCCTTGCTCAACTCATCTTCGAATGTCAGAGGAATCGGGGCTCCCCGGCTCCCCACCGCCACTGCTGAAGTCTCATCTTAAAGTCAGGTGTCGGTTTGAACCAAGTGAAACCCTATTCCAGGGGTTCTCAGACTTTGTAAACAGGGGGCCAGTCCACTGTCCCTCAGACCGTCGGAGAGTGCGCACTGTGGGCCTGGGACGAGTTGGCTGCTAAGCAGGACAGGCAGCGGCGGCACAAACACCCAGAGGCGGGCCGGATACATGTCCTCGGAGGGCCGCATGTGGCCCTTGGGCCGTAGTTTGAGGACGCCTGCCCTATTCCAAACCCTACAACGGTAGTTTCCAAGAACTAAGGATTCAAAGGATGCAATGGAATATTAGTGGTTGCTCTGGAATAGTTGGTGGGTAGAGCAATGGGGAAAGTTCTCACCAAGTTGAATTCATGCTAATTCCAAGTGATTCCTTACAGGGCTCCGTGAAGACCCGGTGGCAACTTTCTGAGCATCTGTCTTACATTTGCCTAACAAGTTAATTGACACTTTGTGTCACTCAGGCAGCTCTTGAGGGGAGGGAGGAGGGTGTGACAGCCGGTGCTGTCGTGGCTTAACCCTGCCTTCCGCCGAACCTGGGAAGGAAGGGAATAGTTGAGCATTTGTCGAGACGGACGTGACCACGCTGACCTCTCTGGTTCTGTCTGCAGCTGGGGCACCCAGGGTGACTTCTCCACGACCCACGCCCTGCCGGCTGTGAAGGTGAAGCTGTTCACTGAGAGCACAGGCGTCCTGGCCTTGGAGGACAAGGAGCTCGGGCGGGTAAGTGCTCCCTGTCACAGGTCGTCCAATGGAACTCCAGAGAGTGGGCGTCCCCAGCTGGGTCCCCAGTGCATGGGTCACCAAGAGGCGGCATTGCCAAGTGCTCAAAGACACAGCTCTGGGGTTTACTCTCTATTTGCTGTGTGACCTTGGGCAAGTTCCACAACCTCTCTGAGCCTCAGTTTCGCTTCGGTAATCCTGGGAGAACAAAGCTTTGCACTGCAGAAGACAGAGCCAGGCATTCTCAGCCCTGTCAGACCCGAACATCCTTCCAGCAAAGATTTCTTATGCCCTTTCTTATCTTAAAGTACAATTCTTAGATGGGTGAACTGCCTACCCAACTAGCAATGGTAAAGTCAACACCATGACATAAAAGAGAAACAAAAGGAAATGAAATAATAGTAAAAACCTTCAAAATGTAAATACTTAAAAGACCTAAAGAAATAGTGCTTTGCTGGCTCCCATACGAAGAGTCACTGTGAAGGTGACAACCGAAACATCTATTGAGGGGTGTGGAGGGGTGCAGGGTTGGGGACCCCTGAGCCTGAGGATCAGTAAAACTGATTTCCTAAAATGGTAAGCCACTCCTGGTAAAGGTCCCTTGACCTCCCTAGAAACACACCAAAAATGCTTTGATTTTAAATGTAAGCCAGAGGGCAGGTGCAGTGGCTCATGCCTGTCATCCTAGCAATCTGGGAGGCCGAGGCGGGAGGATCGCTCACAGTCAGGAGTTCGAGACCAGCCTGAGCAAGAGCGAGACCCCATCTTTACTAAAAATAGAAAGAAATTAGCAGGACAACTAAAATTGTATAGAAAAAAATAGCCAGGCATAGTGGCACGTGCCTGTAGTCCCAGCTACTCGGGAGGCTGAGGCAGGAGGATCGCTTGAGCCCAGGAGATTGAGGTTGCTGTGAGCGAGGCTGACGCCACGGCACTCACTCTAGCCTGGGCAACAGAGTGAGGCTCTGTCTCAAAAATAAATAAATAAATGCAAGGCGGAGTTAGGTTCTAGACTCAGCGCATCATAAACAGGTTTTTCAGTCTCCGTTAACATCGAGTGGGAGCACTGGCAAGGCAGGTGGGCTGCAGGGAGATTCCTCCCGGGGGAGGATCATCTCGCTCATTGCAGGAGGTTTAGCATCCCTGGCCCGCGCCCATTGGATGCCAACAGGGACCGGCACCAATTATCTTGTGGACCGAAATGGCCTCAAAATTTCTGAAACAGCCCTGGGGGTCGTGGTGCCAACACCCTTGAGAATCGCCGAGATGACGGAGGAATTTCTCCTCGTGTCTCAGCCTCGTGATCTGCACCAGGCCGCCATCAGTACTTTCAGAAGTTGGATGTGTCACCAGCTTGCTGGATTTGCTTCCGTGGCCCCACAGGGCCTCCGATAAAGAGTCTGAGCTCTCAGGCAAGGGCCCGCAGACACGGGTTGGGCCCGTCTTCTGCTCATCTGCTGCACGCTCTTCCCGGTCCCCTGTGCCCGGCGTCGATGGCCCAAGTCCAGCCCTGCAAATAAACCAACGTCTTTCCCACCTCGGGGGGACTTTCTCTCCACCCGGCGTCCTCGCCTCACTTCCCGCCGACCCTTCTAAAGGCCTTGCTTGCATGGATGCCACCCAGGCCTGATGGCGCCTCCTCCTTCCCTCGTCCCCACCCCCACCCCAGTTGACATTCTCCGCTGAGCTTGTCACCAAGGAGACGAAGAGAAGGAGAACTGATGGAAATGGTGGCTTGTCTCCCCCACTAGATTATAGAAGCTCTGTGAGGATGCAAACCTATTTTTTTCTCACTACCCTGTACCCAGAGCCCAGCACACAGACTTTCCATACATTTCAGTTCGTAATGGTTGAATGCATAATCCTTCCTGAAAGCTGTGTGACCCTAGCCAAGGCGTCTAACCCAGGGGTCCTCAAACTTTTTAAGCAGGGGGCCAGGTCACCGTCCCTCAGACCGTTGGAGAGTGAGCACTGTGGGCCCCGGACGAGTCGGCTGCTAAGCAGGACAGGCAGCGGCGGCAAAAACACACGGCGGGCCGGATAAATGTCCTCGGCAGGCCACAGTTTGAGGACACCTGATCTAACCTCTCTGAGCCTCTGATGTATCACCTATAGAATGACAAGAGGCCACCCCCAGACAGGCACACACCCCTCGCAGTGCCAGCCAGAATTCACATCCTGTGCTTTCTTTTTTCCTTTTTCCCTCCATTTTCCCAATGTGGCTTTCATCTATAGAATTTTTTTTTTTTTTTGAGACAGAGTCTCACTCTGTTGCCCAGGCTACAGTGCCGTGGCGTCAGCCTCGCTCACAGCAACCTCAAACTCCTGGGCTCAAGCGATCCTCCTGCCTCAGCCTCCCGAGTAGCTGGGACTATACAGGCATGCGCCACCACGCCTGGCTAATTTTGTCTATATATTTTTTTAGTTGGCCAATTAATTTTTTTCTGTTTTTAGTAGAGACGGGGTCTCGCTCTTGCTCAGGCTGGTTTCAAACTCCTGACCTTGAGCGATCCTCTTACCTAGGCCTCCCAGAGTGCTAGGATTACAGGGTGAGCCACCGCGCCTGGCCCTCATCTATAGAATTGATGTGGAACCATATTACTAGGTCATAGATCACACATGGAGGCAAAACAAAAGTAAATAAGGCTAATAGCAAAAGCAAAAACAGTACCCCCCCCAGAAAGGGGGGAGAAGGAGGAAGAAAGAAAAGGTTTAGCTATTTTCTTTAAGAAATGACACGTATTGGTTTCTGTCCCTAGGGAAAAACATGCACACAGAGTGGGGAAAGTAGTAGCCTGCTTTTTATTTCTTCTCAAACTTTTCTTTTTCCAAGAAGGTGGGTGTCCAGAATCAGAGTTTCAGAGACCCATCCACATATCGTATTTCCCCGAAAACAAGACAGGGTCTTATATTTATTTTTTCCTCAAGAAGACACCCTAGGGTTTATTTTCAGGGGATGTGTTTTTTGTTTGTTTGTTTGTTTTTAAGTACAGAACAACAATCTACATTGATTCAAATAGAGTTAAGTTGTTGTCTTCTGGAACATCATCATCACCCTACAAACCCTGAATTCCATCCTGAATGTCTTGTGACTCTATTTCCTTTAGAACCACTGGCCCCAATCTCTCATGTGGAGCACTAGAGCTGTCACGGGGCAGATGGGAAGGGCTGCTCGTGTTCTTTCCCGCTCCGCGACGACATGCATGGGTTGTGCAGATGCGCTGTGTAGCCACGCCCATCACTAGGGCTTATTTTCATAGCCACGCCCAGCACTAGGGCTTATTTTCATAGCCACGCCCATCACTGGGGCTTATTTGCATAGCCACGCCCAGCACTGGGGCTTATTTTCATAGCCACGCCCAGCACTAGGGCTTATTTTCATAGCCACGCCCAGCACTAGAGCTTATTTTCATAGCTACTCCCATCACTAGGGCTTATTTTTGGGGTGGGGCTTCTATTGTGCACATGCTTAGACATCCTGCTAGGGCTCATTTTATGGGGAGGTCTTATTTTCGGGGAAACCCGGTATTCGTGTTAGAAGAGACGAGCATGACCGACCATTCCAGGGATGCTCAACTGGGATCTAGCAATGGGCTCCCCAGGACACAGGACACCCTGGAAGTCATTTGCAAATGTGTGTCCACGAGGTGCTAAGTGCATTTTTCCAGACTGGCAAGGCCAAGGCATTTACCAGTGGGAACACCAGAATCATTCCCACTCAGAACAGCTGAAACCACCGGGCTGTTCAAAGCCTTTGTTTTGGGGAGGAGAAAACTCATTTCCCAGAGCCACTGAGCCAGTTAGGGACCTGGGCATAACACAGTCACCACCGGCCAGGCCACTGTCCCCAGGACACCATGGGCAGCGGGCACGTCGTCACCTCTCTTGTGCAGACGAGCGTGCTGCAGCTCGGGAGCGTTTCGCCACCCACCAGGAATGACACGGGCTCATCTATGGAGCTGTTTCCCTGTTTCCCCTGCACTGAATTGTCTCTAGGCAAAAATAAAACCCGGGGCTCCTCGCTGCTGGCGAAAGCCACGAGCTCGCCCGCAGCCCCGCAAGGCACTCATTTCGCAATGATTCATTCTGTCCTCAGGCCCCATCACACATTCCCCCAGATGCTAGTTGATTTTGCCTTTGCACCAGACCCACTTCCCACCGACAGGCTGCAACAGAGCCGGCTGCCCGGGCCTCGTGCTAGGCGGGCGCCCTCTGCTGGCAGCATCTTCACTGGCAGCAGCTGGGTGACCCAACTACACAGTGGGTTTTTTCTTGTTTTGTTTTTGTTGCTTTTTGCTTTTTGTGTGTTGTTTTTGTTGTTGTTGTTTGTTTGTTTCTTTGTTTGTTTTGAGATAGAAACACTCTGTTGCCTGGGCTAGAGTGCCGTGGCGTCGGCCTGGCTCATAGCAACCTCAAACTCCTGGGCTCAAGTGATCCTCCTGTTTCAGCCTCCAGAGTAGCTGGGACTACAGGCATGCGCCACCATGCCCGGCTAATTTTTTCTATATATTTTTAGTTGTCCAGCTAATTTCTTTCTATTTTTAGTAGAGACGGGGTCTCGCTTTTGCTCAGGCTGGTCATGAACTCCTGACCTTGATCGATTCTCCCAGCTCGGCCTCCCAGAGTGCTAGGATTGTAGGCGTGAGCCACCGCACCCGGCCTCGTGCAGTGTTTTTTAATGGGCGGCTGTTCCTTGGACCCCACAAGAGGGTGTTTCTATGCTCCGATTCTTCCCAAGCTTAACAGAATCACATTCAAAATTCAAAATCCTAGTGTTGGCTGGGCGCAGTGGCTCACGCCTGTAACCCTAGCACTCCGGGAGGCCAAGGTGGGCAGATCGCTCCAGGTCAGGAGTTCTAAACCACCCTGAGCAAGAGCAAGACCCCATCTCTACTAAAAATAGAAAGAAATTAATTGGCCAACTAAAAATATATAGAAAAAATTAGCCAGGCATGGTGGCGCATGCCTGTAGTCCCAGCTACTTGGGAGGCTGAGGCAGGAGATCGCTTGAGCCCAGGAGTTTGAGGTTGCTGTGAGCTAGGCTGATGCTACAGCACTCTAGCCCGGGCAACAGAGCAAGACTCTGTCTCAAAAAAAAAAAAAATCTTGGTGTTACACTCATTCCTCCCACCATTTTTTACTTTGTTTCATTTGTCTTATGTTTCACTTTTGTTAACTTTATTTGGGGGAAAAAATCCATGCACATTGTAAAAAAATAAAGAAAATGGGTAAATAGTGAAAACTAATGACCTCTTCCACCTTGTCTTGGGATCTCTTCCCAAAGAAAAATCTTGTTTTCGATTTATGGTGTATCCTTCCCAAAATATGTCGTGCATGTTCAAGCATAGCATGTATAAGCATATACGTATATATCCCTCTTTTTAAGAAAAGCACAATTGAGGCCGGGCATGGTGGCCCACGCCTGTAATCCCAGCACTATGGGAGGGCGAGGCGGGCAGATCACTCAAGGTCAGGAATTTGAGATCAGCCTGAGCAAGAGCGAGACCCCGTCTCTACTAAAAATAGAAAGAAATTAGCTGGACAACTAAAAATATGTAGAAAAAATTAGCCGGGCATCGTGGTGCATGCCTGTAGTCCCAGCTACTCGGGAGGCTGAGGCAAGAGGATCACTTGAGCCCAGGAGTCTGAGGTTGCTGTGAGCTAGGCCGACGCCACGGCACTCTAGCTTGGGCAACAGAGTGAGACTCTGTCTCCAAAAAAAAAAAAACAAATAAACACAATCATAAGGAAGTTACCGTATATATACTTCTCTACATGTTGCTTGAAATATCAGCATGTTTGGAAATTAATCCATATCAGCCCATGCCGGCCTGTCTCCTTGTTACATAGCTACGTAGTATTCTATTGTATAGACGTGTTATATTTTATTTAACAAGTCGTCTCTTGGTGAATTCTTAGATCATTTCATCTCTGGCTGTATAAACTGCCTTGGTGAATAGCCTGGAATTTATTTCTTTGTATCTGCATGTACGCCTGTAAGATAACGCTTCAAACAAAAGTATTTTGCTGACAGAGATTTGAAATTTGACAGATACTGCCAAACCGCCCCCTAAGGGGCATGCCCGACTGACACTTCCACGAAAGGCACAAGAGAATGCCTGTTTCCCTACACCCTTGCCGACGCTGCAATATCATCCAACTTTTAGTCAACAGATAGAGTTGTGGGCTCGCTGTGTCCGGTCATCTGTGCTGTGCACTGAGCAAACAGGAATAATCTGGACGGGCACAGATCCTTGCCCTCACAAAGCTCGTGGGCACAGACATAAAACTGGAAATTGCAGGGCAGCGTGGGAAGTGCTCTAAAGGACACCTAGAAAGGAAGCAGGTAGCCGGAGGCAGAGCCCAGTCGGCCCCTGGGAATGGAAAAGTTAGGGAGAAAAGAGGCACAGGCTAAGGTGTGGAAGGGGTGGGCCAGGTCGAGGCCCGGGGTGAAGCACCCCCCGCAGGCCCGTGTGTGTGCCCAGGCAACCCGGAGAAGCTGCGGCTGGCTGGAGGGTGCCCTGCCGCAGGGGACGGGTCGTGGTGGCCACATCAGCGTCCCCACCTCAAAGCATGGCACACATGGCGCTGGGCTGAGATGACGAAGCGCGTGATTAGCAGCCTGGAACGTCCAGGTGAGGTGCCTGGTCTGCTTGGGGCTGACGTGCTCCCAGCAGGACGCTTGTCATTCACGGAGTTGACACAACACCTACATAGGCGTGGCTGGCCATTCAGGGGCATGGTATCATGGGGACAGAGAGGAAGAGGACTGCAGTCGTGTCATCTCTCCATCCGCCCTGGAGAAGCAGTCTCCCCCAGGAAGCCACCGCAACAGGGAAGGGGGCTTTGTGACGAGCTGCGGCCATGGGCAACAGGAACGGACACCGTATTGCGGCGGGAAGCGAGCCTGGAACCACATGGCGGGAGGCCCGCTGACGGGCTCCGGGCGCCCGGGCGCTGCTCCTGCTTCGGTTCTGCCAAATGGGCAGGAGCAGGGGGAAGCCGAGGCCCTTCCTGCTGCTGGCCTGGCCCTGGCTGGGGTTCCTCCCGCACCCCTCCCCCGCCTGCTCCAGCCCCTCGCACCCCTTCCTCTCTTAGGCCACACTAGCGGGGGACCCTCGGTCCCCTTGGTCTCCTCGCTGGGACAGGCAGCTCCCTCCTCTCCATCTCCCAAAGGGCTGGGACTCGGTGTGGTGTGAGAGTCGGGTGATCCCCAAGAACAGGCAGTTCCTTGCGGGGAAGGGAGAGAGATCTCCCCGACTCAGAGACACCCTGACTCACCCAGGCACGCCCAGCATCCATCCTGTGACATCTTGCAGTTGGCTGGTGCCAGTTAAGCGAACTTACACGTCTTACGGTTTTGACGAAATGGACCCTCACAAAGTAAACTGATGGCCTCAGAAGATGACGGTCGAAGAGCTCTGATTTGGAGGTGACACCAGTAATACGAGGCTGGCGAACAACAAAAAAGTGGTAGAGTTGACAAGTGACCTACAAGCAGAGACTCAGTCACCCCTATCATGAGACGAACACAATGCCAGCATCATCGGATAGGACAAGACATCAGCCGAGATGTTTTGAAATTTTTTAGACTACTTGAACTGTAGATTTATAGCCAATATTATTAACCATATTATTATTGCAATATTATTATTAATGCAACTTGCCCTAAATATATGTGGTACCTTCAAATATAGCTGCTAATAGCATATAACCACACCACATAGCAAGGCATTGGAAAACATATAGCATTTTTTAAATCTTTAGCCCATCTTTTACTTGTGTATATTTTATGAGATGTAGAATAAGGTAATACAGTAATACAGAGTAAATGCACATAACATAAAACATCAAAGGGTCGGGCCCAGAATGAGAAAATCAGTGCAAATGAGGCATGTCAAAGCAAACTGATTTTTTTTTTTTTTTTTTTGAGACAGAGTCTCACTTTGTTGCCCAGGCTACAGTGCCGTGGCATCAGCCTAGCTCACAGCAACCTCAAACTCCCTGGCTTAAGCGATCCTCCTGCCTCAGCCTCCCGAGTAGCTGGGACTAAGGCACGCACCACCATGCCCTGCTAATTTTATGTACATATATTTTTTTTTCAGTTGTCCAATTAATTTCTTTCTATTTTTAGTAGAGACGGGGGTGTCACTCTTGCTCAGGCTGGTTTCGAATTCCTGACCTTGAGCCATCCTCCAACCTTGGCCTCCCAGAGTGCTAGGATTACAGGTGTGAGCCACAGTGCCCGGCCGCAAACTGATTTTTTTTTGGTTTTCTGGCCACGGCCTCCTCCCCTTCTCAGAGGCCCTTTTCCACACATGCACAAAAAGCCAGGCATGTCCACCCTCCAAGCACCGGCTGTGTCTGCATGCCTGGTAAAGCTGATGGTAACATCTAGAAGGCCGGAGTGTCCACCTCAGGGACTCTGAGCCCCTCCCGGCTGCCTCCAGAGGAGCAAGAAGTTCAGGCGAGGAGCCCGCCTTCCCTGTATACCTGGAGAAAACACATGCTTCGGAAACAGCCAAAGCAGCGTGCAACAAACCGGGGCAAGCTGCCACCGCAGAAGCGAATCTTAGCAAGCCCAGCTTTTGTTGTGCCTATATTTAGTTCACGTTCCCTTAGTTTAGGGGATTTTGCAAATATTTAGTTCCTCCCTGAGTGCCTGTTCCCCAGATCTCACGTGGCTCCTGAGAACTCCATCGACACAGAATGAAAAAGGGATTTACTGAGCTCTACCTACTTTTCACTTCACGCCCAGCATCCGGGACGATGAGAGCGAAGGCAGAAGACCCAAATCAAAGTGCCGTCTCTAAAGCACACCCTTGGAAGGCATCTTCTAAGAGCTGATCCTTCTCCAAGCTGTGTGTGCACCTTCTTCCACACCGGGGTGAGGTTGGGTGTCATGCAATAGGATTTCCAGTCCGGGTGACACCGGGTTGCAATGTGTGACTCTTGTTATACAGCAGGGGTCCTCAAACTGCGGCCCACCGAGGACATTTATCCAGCCCACTGGGTGTTTTTGCTGCCGCTGCCTGTCCTGCTTAGCAGCCGACTTGTCCCGGGCCCACAGTGCGCACTCTCCAACAGTCTGAGGGACAGTGGACTGGCCCCCTGCTTAAAAAGTTTGAGGACCCCTGTTATACAGTATTTCAGTTCTGTGTAGGTCTTCGAGTTTTAAAGATGTTGTGGTTTCCATTGTCACTTCCTAATGTATTTAGGTATTAAAAGTTTGCTCTTATTTATTCCTAAAATTTTTACAAACATTTTAAGAATTGCCAATTTCTACTTTAATTTTAGGATATTAAAAAAAATAAAGTCTGACATTTACTTAAAAAAAAGAGAAGAAGAAGTGACTCTAAGCAAATCCCTTTCCTTCTCTAAGTCTCACATTTGTCGTCCATTTAATAAGGTCCCTTCTGTTTTCCCCTGTGGCCTTTAAGGAATGTCTCTTCTTGAAATAGTGAAACAATTTATTTATTTTTTTTTTGAGACAAGAGTCTCACTCTGTTGCCCAGGCTAGAAGTGCCATGGTGCCAGCCTTGCTCACAGCAACCTCAAACTCCTGGGCTCAAGCGATCCTCCTGCCTCACCCTCCCGAGTAGCTGGGACTACAGGCTTGCGCCACCATGCCTGGCTAATTTTTTCTATATATTTTTAGTTGGCCAACTCATTTCTTTCTATTTTTACTACAGACAGGGCCTCGCTCTTGCTCAGGCTGGTCTCGAACTCCTGACCTTGAGCGATCCTCCCTCCTCGGCCTCCCAGAGTGCTAGGATGACAGGTGTGAGCCACCGCGCCTGGCATGAAATAGTGAAAAAAATCTTAAAGAATGGAAAAAGAGTGGACTAGAAGGGCTGTCTGACATGTAAGGGTGTGTCTTCCCTTCGTACACATCCATCGTCTTATGTGAAGATGAAGAGAGTAATATGTGAACAGCATTCTCTGGTTTGGGTTTCTTTAGTCCTTCTGAACTTTAGAAAAGTCAAAGCAGAATCATAGAAATCATGATCGTTCCTTTTGCAAAATTAACCAGAAAGGGAGAGAAGGAGGAAAAGAATGTCTTTCTGTCCTTGGGCATGGCTGCTCTCCTCACACTAGCGACAGAGCGTAAATGGTGACCCGTTCAAATAACTCCACTCCTTGGCATCAAAGCTTCTATAAAAACATAACAGTGCTTCTATTTTCTGGCTAAGATGCTTGTCCTTTTTTCCCCTACAGGTTATTCTCCATCCCACCCCAAACAGCCCCAAGCAGTCAGAGTGGCACAAAATGACAGTCTCCAAAAACTGCCCCGATCAAGATCTCAAAATCAAACTTGCCGTCCGCATGGATAAGCCCCAAAACATGAAGCATTCTGGGTAAGTGCGTTCTCCCCGGAGTGCGATTTTGGACACACATCCATTCATTTCTCAAAACAAACGTAAAAACCAGATCTTCAGAGAGCTACGAGGAAAGAAACATAAAGGATTCACGAGAAGTCGTTTAAAATACGTGACTGTGATATTTACTACAATCTTCCTCAATTCTTAGGATTACTGTATTTGCATTTTTGCTGTCAAGGTAGAATTATTTCCTTCTCTTTCCATGGTAGGATTTCCAGTACAATTCAGAATCTACTAGAAGCATGCTAGGTGACTCCAGTCATGGGAGGTTTTATAGGCTCCGCGTACCTTGTCATTCAGACTCTACAAGTCACTCACTTGTACCTTAATCAACAAGCACATCCAACAGGTGGCCATCGGCCACCTTCAAGCAATCAATTCACATGGGATCAATTTCAGTGCAGCACTTAAATGAATGGGCAAATAAATAGAAAACTTGTGATCATCTTTTATTTTTTGAAGGCTTGAGAAAAATGACCAATTAAGTCGTTTCAAGTAGAGCAAAAAGACTAGGTTAAAAAAGACAGGTTGATTTTACAGATCAAGCCATGATGTATACATAAAATGTTTGTTGGAAACTGAGTGTATGCTAGCCCTGGCCTGTTAAGCCAAATTGCTTGGGCCCTGTTATCTCAGAAAATTTGACGACTGAGAGAGGCCTTGAGCCATATAACTCCGAATAGCCGGAATGTTTAACAAGCTAAAGGGGAGGGATCGTCCTTCCAGTATTCTGCAAGTAACCTTCGCCAACTAGCTATCATTCTCTTAGCCCTTCTGCTCACTAGAAACGCCTCATTAATTATCTCCTGGGGGCCGGGCGCGGTGGCTCACGCCTGTCATCCTAGCTCTCTGGGAGGCCGAGGAGGGAGGATCACTCAAGGTCAGGAGTTCGAAACCAGCCTGAGCAAGAGCGAGACGCCGTCTCTGCTAAAAAATAGAAAGAAATTAATTGGTCAACTAAAACTATATATAGAAAAAATTAGCCGGGCATGGTGGCACTTGGCTGTAGTCCCAGCTACTTGGGAGGCTGAGGCAGGAGGATGGCTTGAGCCTAGGAGTTCGAGGTTGCTGTGAGCGAGCCTGATGCCATGGCACTCACTCTAGCCTGGGCAACAGAAGTGAAATTCTGTCTCCAAAAAAAAAATTCTCTCTTGGATCTATATGTGTTTATTAGTAGGGCTTTTAAGTGCTAAAACTGCCATTAAAAGTGGGAATTGTCAAATGTTTATACCAGCACTTAAAAGAAAAAAAAAGAATAAAGAAAATAAAAAATATTTTTTAAAAAAGTGGGAATTGGTTGTATGTACTAGAGGTTTGGGAAAATCATGAACCTGATATCAAGGCTACTCCTTAAGACAGGTGTAAACAGAAGCATGTGACCAGGTCGGGAGGTGGCTGTCCCAGTGGGGTGCAGACCACAGCAGCACTCAATCTGAGAGTGAAAAGCAGTATCCTAGCAACGGTGCCTTGGCGTTCTAGAAAGCAAAGGAAGCCCAAGGTTCCAGGGAAAGAGAGGTACCTACCAGTCAGGACACCAGAGAGCTTTAGGTATGAAGAGCTGGAGAGAAATCAAAGGCCACCCATGAGCTGAAAACCGGTTATTGAGTTTGCATTTTTGCTGTCAAGGTAGAAGTATCCAACCTCTGGCTTGGATTTGGAGAATTTGCATTGCATCATCTGTAGGCCGAATTATTCCAAACTTGGGATAGCATTATGGCAAAGCTTTATGTCGCATCCAGCTACATGGAAAGGCCTTGGAGAAGTGAGGTAGGCCTAAGGAGACACTCAGTCTTTTGCTGTCAGTCCATGAGGAAGTAAAAACAGCTCTTCCTCGATTAAATTAGCATCTTATGAAATGTTTGAAATCAACTTTTCCTCCTCCTTATCACGCTCTTGGCATATATTTCGAAAATAATAATGGAATTTCTCTCTGATGTCTCTTCCCCTCAATGATGGACATCCTGGTTTTAAGACATAGGGGTTGAGAATTCTGTTAGGTTCCTTTAGTACACAGGAAAAGATCTTGCATCAACTCAGTAAATATTTGCTAAAGGAATCAGCACATAGGGGGTGAGCAGGATGGAGGTAGGAAGAGAGGGAAAGGAGGAGGAGAGGGAAAACAGAAAGAAGACAAGAATAGGAATGAATATATCTGTCCTCTGAACTGCTTTTCTTTTTTATTTTTTTTCAACTTCCTTTAAAGGATCAGTCCCTCAACCCACATTGCCAGACTATTCTAGGAGTTTTACAAACACTCTCCCAGTCATTCCCCACAGCAGCCACTTGCCATAGGTATTGTTTTTGTCCTCGCTGGACAAATGCCTGCTTCCCACAGTCTCTTCATTCATGCTGTTGGAAACTGAGCTAACCGATTCGGATTGTAGAGTTCTTCTGATGATACATTTTGGAAAATTATTAACGTGTTTCAGGCTACCTCAACCCTACCGTGTTTCCCTGAAAATAAGACAGGGTCATATTTATTTTTTCCTCAAGAAGACACACTAGGGCTTATTTTCAGGGGGTGTGTTATTTTTTTTTTAAAGACAGTGCAACCATCTACATTGATTCAAGTAGAGTGAAGTTGTCTTCTTCTGGAACATCATCCTCACTCTCCAAACTCCGAATCCCATCCTGAATGTCTTGCGACTCTATTTCCTTTAGAACCATTGGCTCCGATCTCTCATGTGGAGCACTAGAGCTGTCATGGGACAGATGAGAAGGGCTGCTCGTGTTCTTTCCTGCTCAGCGACGACATGTATGGGTTGTGCAGATGCGCTGCATAGCCACGCCCATCACTAGGGCTTATTTTCATAGCCATGCCCATCACTAGGGCTTATTTTCATAGCCACGCCCACACTAGGGCTTATTTTCATAGCCACGCCCATCACTAGGGCTTATTTTCATAGCCACGCCCATCACTAGGGCTTATTTTCATAGCCACGCCCATCACTAGGGCTTATTTTCGGGGTAGGGCTTCTATTGTGCAAATGCTTGGACATCCTGCTAGGGCTTATTTTATGGGGAGGTCTTATTTTTAGGGAAACACGGTACAGGTGACAGAAGATGTATGTAGCTCACTTTTGACAGGTTCCATAGCTATTTTGTGTCACTAGACTGCCATTTAAAAATTACCTCTGCCAGGGAATATGCTGGAAAAGCTTAAAATAGCTCTGAAAGTGAACAGTGGATGCTCTAATTACACTGGCAGACCCAACGTGACCTACTGTGGCCTAAATCAGGGGTGAGCCACCTTAGTAGCATGAGAGACCATTCCGAGAAAATAAAAATATTTATAAACTCCATTTTTCTTCCCTTAGATTGAAAATAGCTGTGTTGAGCCCCCTTGTGTGGGGAAGGAGGATAGAAATATCAGAGTGATGGCAAAGTTTCGAGAATGGGAGAGAGAAAGGGATTTTGAAGAAGCACAGTTGAAGTTATACGTTGTTTTAATGCTTTTTGAAACAGAACAGGAACATCAGAATCAGTGGGAGTTCCTCCTGTTTGTGGGCACCGTGGTTCTTTGAATGAGCCACTGGGACATTCAGAGTTAACTTTCTTTAGGGAATAGAAAAATGTCAGGGAGAAAAGTCAGCACTGCTTTTTGACCTTAAAACAGTAATATCTGGACATATTTATTTGAGCATTAGCAACTAAGTAGGTGGCTAATTTTCGTCTTTGACATCCATATGGTGTTTTCAAGTTGAGGAAGTGCATTCACATACATGCTCTCATTGTATCCCTGACTGACGCCACCTCCCAAGCGTCAGATATTGTCATTCTTCCATTCTTTTTTTTTTTTTTTGGAGACAGGGTCCACTTTGTTGCCCAGGCTAGAGTGAGTGCCGTGGCATCAGCCTCACTCACAGGAACCTCAAACCCCTGGGCTCAATCGATCCTGCTGCCTCAGCCTCCCGAGTAGCTGGGTCTACAGGCGTGTGCCACCATGCCCGGCTCATTTTTTTCTATATATATATTAGTTGGTTGGGCAATTAATTTCTTTCTATTTTTAGTAGAGATGGGGTCTCGCTCTTGCTCAGGCTGGTTTCAAACTCCTGACCTTGAGCGATCCTCCCGCCTCAGTCTCCCAGAGTGCTAGGATGACAGGCATGAGCCACCGCGCCCTGTCCCATTCTTAATAAATGACTCCTCCCTTTGTCAAGGTGCCCAGACCAAGAACCTTGGCATGTCTTTGACATTTCTCTTTCACTGTGGCCCCACATCTCAACTTCCATCATCAAACTCTTTCTACTCCACCTTCAAGGTAAATCTAGACTACTGATGGCCTCCCACCTCGGCCTCACCACTGGCCTCCAGGCCTCCACTACTGCTCCCGATCACATGTGTAGTTCCCACCTTGTAAGCCGTCCCCGCTTGCTCCTGCCTTGGCCTCCCTGCAGTCTGTGTCCTACCCTGAAGCCAGGGGAATTTAGAAAAAAAAAGAAAAGCATGAGTCAGATCCTGCTGCTCGAATGCTGGAAACCTCCAGGGACTCCCCACTTCCTTCAGGGTAAAAGCCAGTGCTTGTTCTCGTGACTGCGAGGCTCTCCTGTGTCACCCTGATAGCTGCTCCAGCCACGCTGGAGCCTCCTTGTTCCTCCCCAAAGGCGCTAAGTACACCCCCACCCCAGGCCGCTGTCCCTGCCACTTCTTCTGCCCTGGGTGTTCCCTCCCTCCCACCCAGACGTGCCGGGGCTCACCTTTATCTCTGCGTGTCTCTGCACCTATCAGAAAGCCTTACCTGGCCCACCTGCGTCCTCCCTGTCTCTTACTCAGCTTTGTTTTCGCCAGAGCACCTACTGCTACCACACAGACCCTAATACTTCTTTGTTTGTTAGTTTGTTGTCTGTCTTCACAGTAGACTGTGAGTCCCTGTAAGAAGGGACATTTGTCTCCTTTGTTCTTGCGCCTTAGTCAAGGGCCTGGCATGTAGCAGAAATCCAGTAAGTTATTTGTTGCATGGGTGAAAAAGTGAACAAACGAATCCCCACTTTACAGACAGAGAAACCGAGGCCCAAAGTGGTGAAAAGACAGTAAGCATCATATCTGGGTTTAGAATTATTCCTTTCAGTTCAGCCGTAACTGAGGACCTGGAGCTTGACTAAAAATAACAGAGCTCCACATGGCTTCATTTTGGATTCATTCAGGGAACCACAGTCTACCAACCAGAAGTAATTCACAGCAATTCCAATTTTCCTTTTATATTTTAGCAAACCTCAAAGGGGATCTGGTTATAACCCTCAGCCATCTTCTTGAAATCCCCTTTTCTTTTTTATTTTCTTAGCTGTGCCACTGCTTTAGACTTCTTGTTCTTTAAACCATCTCACTCCTCCCTCCCCCTTATAGATCTCCAAGACACCAGCTCATCATCACAGAGTCTGAAACCAGACTACTGGCCTGGACTAACTAAATATTTTTAGGATTCTATCTTATCTCCCCTGTTGACTTATTATCTATAAATGTCAATTAGATCAAGTCAGTTGTTAGTGTTGTTCAAATATTCTGTACCTTTATTTCCTATGAATTACTTAAGAGAAAGGTATCCAACCTATGACTGTAATTTTAGATTTGTTTCCCCTTGCAGTTCTGTCCATTTGTGCTTCATATATTTTGAAGCTCTGTTATTAGATGCATAAACTATTAAGATTGTTATGTCTTTTTGATGTTATGTCTTTTACCCCTTTATTAAGTGATCGTCTTTATGCCTGATAACACTCTATGCCCTGAAATTTACTTCATATGACAGTAACATAGCCATTCCAGCTTTTTAAAAAGCTGTTAGCATGGTAAATCCTTTTCTATCCTTTTATTTCTAACCCATTTGCATCTTTATAAAGTACACTTCTTATAGACAGCATAGAGTTGGGTCTCACTTTTTAAATCATATCTGAAGATCTCTGCCTTTTAATCGGGATAGTTAGCCTGTTTATATTTAATGTGATTAATGATATGGATAGGTTTAAATTTATCATTTTGCTATTTGTCATCTTGCTATTCATTTTCTGTTTGTCCCATTTGATCTTTGTTCCCTTTTTCCTCGTTTTCTGCGTCCTTTTGGATTGGCTGAATATTTTTTATGATTCTGTTTTCTCTTCTCTCCTGTATTGTTATTTCTAAATACCAATTAGATCAAATTGCCTAGAATGGAATCTTTGGCACAACCACTTACTAGCTGTAGGCAGGTCACTCAGCCTCTCTGGAATTCATTAGTTGTCAATTAAAAACAGATTAAGAGGATAAAAATGATTAAAAAATTATTTTTAAAAGAATTTTTAACCAATTTTTGACCTGCTTCCTGATCACTTATGATGTACCAGGCCCCACAGTAGTAGCACGGGGACAGAGGAGAGGAGGTGCGGCACCCTCCCCCTCAGGGCTGAATCTCACTCTCCACCTGGGCCAGAGCAGTGTCAACCCCAGTGACTTTTGTCCTCATGTCCCCTCAAGATGAAACTTTGTCGGGCAGGCGCGGTAGCTCACGCCTGTAATCCTAGCACTCTGGGAGGCCGAGGCAGGAGGATTGCTCAAGGTCAGGAGTTGGAGACCCCATCTCTACTATAAATAGAAAGAAATTAATTGGCCAACTAATATATATAGAAAAAATTAGCCGGGCATGGTGGCGCATGCCTGTAGTCCCAGCTACTCGGGAGGCTGAGGCAGCAGGATTGCTTGAGCCCAGGAGATTGAAGTTGCTGTGAGTTAAGCTGACACCATGGCACTCACTCTAGCCTGGGCAATAAAGTGAGACTCTCTCTCTCAAAAAATAAAAAAAAAGATGAAACTTTGTCCCATCCCTGGTTTCCATGTTCCTCTCAGCCATCCTTATCCATCTGCGAGGCACTCAATCAAGGCGCTGGTGATTCTGGAAAATATCCTTTCCCTGCACTAGATGCTCAACCCCTGGCTTCCTGGGAGAAGACACACAATACAAATTTTCCCCCCATGAATAGTTATTGAGCATGTTCAAGCCTAGCGCTCAGTTCTCTTAATAAACAGAGCTACATTACCAAGTCGTATTAAATTCACAAACACCACATGAGGAAAGACTGTCCACTTTTTTTTATATATATACAAATGAAAAGTCACAAGCATTGCCATGGTGCTGCCCTGCCAAGCAGTCTCAGCGCAAAGGGACACTGAGCTTAGGGTCTTCCATGACTCAGCAATTTTGGAGGGACTTCTTGGGAAGTTCAACCCAAATGCATCTTCCTCTTCTCTTATAAGTCCTTTGGAGCTCACTCTGGCTTCTGCTTTGAGTAAAATGCCCCCAGCAAATGACAGAAATGCCAGTGACCTACTGGCCTGGGTTTTACAAAAATGCCACAAAAAAAGATACATTAGAATCATGATGCTAAACATGGTCTGGAGTTCCAAAACCAGACACGTGTGCCTCACTTTCTTTCCCAATAGAAATGCATCCCAAAATTGACTTTGAATAAAGAAATCAAAGAGAAACCCTTTGCAATGTTGGAAATGATATGCTCTTTCTATTAGGACTACTATTTCTACTACGACCAATAGTAACAAGCATAGCAACAACAACGCCTAACATTTATCCAGCCTTTGCCATGTGCCAGTTACTGTGCTGAACACTTAACATGCATCATGTCTATGAATCCTCACAACCACCCTATGAGGTAGACATTATTTTATCCTTATTTTATAGCTGAGGAAACTGAGGCATGGAGGTGGGGGCAGCTAAGTCAAAGGAGAGTTAATGACAGGGGCCAGAAGTCCCACCTAGGTGTTTTTCCCCCTAGTCTGAGATATAACCACTAAGCTAAATGGCTGCTCACCGCACCAGAATGCTGATCTATCTATCTATTGGTAAGTCCAAATGCCAGACAGCCTGAAGAAGAGAGGTGAGGGCCACTAATGCCCAAACAGAGAGACTGTCTGTAGTGTGAGGAGCTAGAATGGAAGCCACCTGCACGTCTGCAGTAGCAGAGTCACCATCTGCTCCAGGTACTGTGCGTCTTGTTTAATGAGCATGAAAACAACCCAGGAAAATAGATCGCAGTAGCCAGAGCTGACTAGACAGAGACAGTGCATTGCAGCCCTCGGTGTTTCTTGATTTTGACACCTTCTGGTAGGTGCCAAATTAGCAACAAATTCTGAGGACAACCTCACGAGGAAAGCACCTGCCTCACACAAGGCAACTGATACTTTCCAAAGGAGAGTTGTTAATTTTTCTCCGATCCCACCAGCTTTCCCATTCAGATGCCTTTAACCGGAAATCCTCTCCACTCCATTGGAATAGCAGTTCATGTTCTTCCTTCAAAAAAGAGACCAGAGTTTGTCATCTAGAATGGGAGGAAGAAGAGTGCCCTGAAGGGGAGGCTCTAAAATTAGATTTTTAGGAGTTTAAATTCTTGCTCATTCAGCGATGGAAATCCCAGCTGTGGGACCCTGGGAAAGTTGCTTTCGCTTTCTCCACCTCAACTTCCTCCTCTGTAAAATGGGAATAATATTATAGTCTAGTGATATAGCCAACAGGATTTGCTTGGAGCCTAGTATTGTTCTAAGCACTTTATATTTCTACTTTAATCCTCACAACCCTTAAAGTAGGTATCATTACTACTATCCCCATTGTACAGATGAGAAAATCGAGGTAGAGATAAGCCTAATAATTGGTCTAAGGTTGCACACAAACCCAGGAAATACCCCTCCCAATATAAGCTATTAACCCTTCCAGGTGGGTATAATCAATTTACTTAAAGTGACTGGCACAGCACAGAAAACTATAATAGTAAAACCAAACTAGAAGTACCATATTTCCCCGAAAATAAGACAGAGTCTTATATTTATTTTTCCTAAAGAAGACACCTTAGGGCTTATTTTCAGGGGATGTGTTATTTTTTTTTAAGTACAGTACAACCATCTACATTGATTCAAATAGAGTTAAGTCATCTTCTTCTGGAACATCATCATAACTCTCCAAACCCCGAATTGCATCCTGAATTTCTTGCAGCTCTATTTCCTTTAAAATAAGCCCCAGTCTCTCCTGTCGAACCATAGAGCTCTCATGGGGCAGATGAGAAGGGCTGCTCATCTTCTTTCCCGCTCTGCGATGACATGCATGGGTTGTGCAGATGCGCTGCGTAGCCACGCCCATCACTAGGGCTTATTTTCATAGCCACGCCCATCACTAGGGCTTATTTTCAGGGCAGGGCTTCTATTGTGCAAATGCTTAGACATCCTGCTAGGGCTTATTTTACGGGTAGGTCTTATTTTCGGGGAAACATGGTAGCTATTATTTTTATTATGAAGGAAAAGTTAATGATTCAGTATGAATTATTAATACATTCTGTGGGCTTCTAGTGAATACCTTTGCCTACTTCCATTGTCATCTATTAAAATTATATACATGGTAGGTGTTGTAGCTGTATTCATTGCTTCAAATCTCTTTATGTGGGTGCAAGGTAAGCGGACATGGCTGGTAGCTCCCAGAGATAATGCCAGGAAAGTATGGGACTGCTGCAGCCTTTCCAGGCATTCCTAAAAACAAAATGTTTTGCCTACCTTCTTCATTTGATCTTTCAAGTCATCTACTTTCCTGTGTGCATAAGCCTAAGGAGCTTTTCTTTCACATATTTTGTTGTTATTTACTGCTAACAATGATATATTTTCCTGTGCATATGGAGAGATTTTCTAGTGAGACTGACATTTATTGTGGACCTGCTTCCTGCGGTGGATCACGCTTATATTCACAAGTCTTATCTCACTTGATGCTCACGTAGATTCTGTGAGTGAGGGACTATCTCTGTCTTGTTTTATGGGGCACCAAGAGGTTAAGTATCTTGCTCAGCATCTCGCAGTCACTGGTAGAACTACACTTGGAAGACCATACCCTTAACTGTTATGGGCCAATAATTCTCTCTTTTCTCTCTCTTTAGCCCTGCCTGAGCCTCCCTTTTATGTCCATTTCTGCCATGGATATATTAATATATTATTTCGAGCACTGGCCAGGACAGCTAAGTGACCCATTTAACAACACAGGGGACCGTGTTGGCCTCAGGGGCAGCACAGGGCTAATCAACTTTCCAGCCGTCCACGCACACTGGCTGCCTCAGCTCAGTCTGGCCACTGTGTCGCTCCCCTGCAGCCCTGTGGCCGTCCCTTCACTCATCTCTCTGCTTTCCCTCTTGCCCTTCTACGTAACAGGGCATTCTCCACCCCGCAGCCAGTGGTATCATCTTAAATATTAATAGAAATACAGAAATATTAATAGAAATAATAAAATACAGCCCCTGCTTAACACCTTTGCATAGTTTCTGATGATTATTTAGACTGGTATTTGTGATCCGATTTGCCCATTTGAGAGACGGCTCTAGCTATGTAGAGTGAACGTAGCTTAGAGGTGACAGTGAACGAAGGCAGACAAGTTAGGAGGCTCCTGTGTGGTCCATGGACGGATGATGGTGGCTTAAGTGGGGAATAGCAGTGGGGATGGAAGGAGACGGGGTATATTTTGGAAGATAAGCTCAGAGCACTTGGCAATGGATTGCATGTTTTTAAATGCAATTTTTAAATCTCATGAGAAAACCTTTATAAAGATCTGGTCTCTCAAGAGCATGGCACTCAAACCCAGTTGAAATGTAACAAATATCTATTGACCACTCACCATATATGAGGAACTGATAGGAATTCAGAAAAGAGAGCAAGTTTCTATAATAGGAATTTAGAAAGACAGACCAGGGTTCCTTCTCTCGAGGAGCTCACACTCCCAATAGGAACAGTAAATATGAAAACAAATAAATTATAGCCCAGGGATAATTATAACTGCAGAATTATCTATAAGACCTGGGAAATGATGACATCAAGGTAGGAATTTAGACTGAGGAAGAATATGAGTTCTACCATAAGGAGCAGGGAGAAGGCATTCTGACGGGAGAGGTTGTACAAAGTTACAGAGGTCTGGAGCTTTCTGGTACGGTCAGGAATTACAGATAACACAATGCGCAGAAGCCGAGTCTAGCAAGCTAAGCAGAAAACAGAGTTTTTATGCCAGGTCAACATGCTGGACTTTGTCCTTACAGGCTAAGTTTCTGCAACTCTATTCATACCACAGATGGCCCACGAGATAGTTTTAGTGACATACAGATGAACACGGATTAAATGCAGTCGGCCACCCATGTCTGCAGCTTTTCACAACTGCAGATCCAACCAACCTTGGATTAAAAAATTATTTTAAAAAATAACAATACAACAATAAAAAAATAATACAAATTTTAAAATACAGTATTACAACTATTTATATAGCATTTACATTGTATTCAATATTCTAAGTAATCTATAGATGATTCAATGTATATGGGAGGATGTGAGTATGTTATATGCACAAATGACACCATTGATATCAGGGACTTGAGCATCTATGGATTTTGGTATCCATGGAGGTCCCGGAACCAATTCCCTGAGGATACCAAGGTACAATGTAATTATTATGCATTTTAATTTGTTCTACATAATATGTAACGAGTATATCGAGCCTCTAATATAAAGTTTCCTTTCGAAATGAATTTATTCTTGTTAAGTAAGTGAATTTAAAGAACACCAAGCAAAGCATAGGCTAGCTGGACAGACGTGGGACAAATCATGAAAGTGGGATGTGACCGGCCAAGGTTTGGGGCACTTTCATGCGAACAGGGGACCCACTGAGAGGGTTTCAGCAGGGAAAAGGCAGGATAGGATTTGTAGCTGGCAGGCTCCATCTCACAGCAGGAATAGGATGAAAATCACTCTCATGTCCCTGAGGCCGATGAAGAGGTTCCTCTATAGCTGTCCATAGAAGCAGAAATGTGGAAGGAGACTGGAATCCCAGAAGTAGGAAATGGGAAGGCAGAGGTAGGAAATGGGGAGGCAGAAGTAGGAAATGGGAAGGCAGATGTAGGAAATGGGGAGGTGGAAGTAGGAAACGGGAAGGGGGAAGTAGGAAATGGGAACGCAGGGCAGAGTGAGCAACTTCCGGGAGGCGAAAAGTCAACTGCACTTGACAATTGAGGAACGAGGATGAGGAAGCGGAAGGACCTAGGATGACTCCTGGGTTTCTGGCTTGAAGAGCTGAGTAGATTTTGGCTGCCAGCCACTCCTAAGAGCCCCTGGAATTTGTCAAGCAGTAAAAAAATTTAATTAGGTGCATTCTTCATTACGTTCCAAAGCGGAAATTCTGTCTGATTCTAGGTGAAGTGAGGACTTGGAAGGTGTCCTGTGGTTGTTGACGGCAGGTAAAGCCAGTTTTAGAACTCAAGTGTTTGGATGTATTTGAGTATTGCCAGATCTCTTCTTCCTTCCCGAAAACCACCAGCCTCACTTCCTAGATCAATGCCAGCTCGACACATAACAATCTACAAGACTGATCAGATAACTCATGAATGCATTAGTAACATTGGTCTTAAAACCTCCAAACAGCTTTGAGCTATGCCTCTGCAGTTCTTCACTTTTCTTTTTATTTCATTTTACTGTGTAAAGATTAACTTCCATCAACTGAAGAGCATCTGGAAAGGGAAGAAGGGAGTAGGGAGGACTTCCTACGTTGACTTGGGACTTCCTCCCCGCAATACACCTGTGTTTGTCAGAATCACAGCAAAAGAAAACAAGGGAAGGTTTTCCTGAACGGAACTTGACAGGAGGCGAAAGAGTTAGAGCTGTGAGATTTAGCACTTTTTTTTTCTCTCTCTCTCTCGTGCAACATCTTTTAGGAGTTTCCCTACCTTTTAGCATATATACAAATTAAGTTGAGAAGTAACATTTTTCCAAGGTGCTTTCTGGAATCAGTCAAGTTTCATGATGGGCCACAGTTCCTCCTGCAAGTGGAAGCGAATTGTGTCTGGGCTTCCTTGCGCTCAACCACAGAGCCCCAAAATCCACACTCTGTTCCCAAGTCGTGTGCATTTCCCTGTTTGTGAGAACCAAGCCTTGTGGCAAAATGCATTCAACGGTCCACTCACTCGAGCATTGATGCAGCTCTGGTCTTTCTCCTTTTCCTTAGGTATTTATGGGCCATCGGTAAGAATGTCTGGAAGAGATGGAAGAAAAGGTTTTTCGTCTTGGTGCAGGTAACTCTTCAACTCTTACTGTCAGTCTTAAGAGATGTCAGTATTAAAGATCTGATGGGATGAAGGAATGCTTTTTTAGCTGAGGGCTGACTTTAAAAAGTGCACAAAGCTCAAGCATGTAGCTCAGTGAGCTTTTATATATCTCCACGTGACCACCATTCACGGGAAAAAACAGAACGATTCCAGCACCCAAAGAGCTCCCTCACACTCTAGTTCCTGCTTTCTTATATCACTTTAAAATTTTAACAATACACACTCATCATTTTTTAATTCTAACAATACAGAAGTTTATAAAATAGGTGAGGGGGAGAAGATTCCCACCTTTTCCCAGTCCCCCGCCAGGCCTGGAGGTCCCTGGGGTAGGGGGCTTGGGAGGGCGGGGAGCAAGTGTCCTATTAGGGCAGGAGGGACATTAATATTGGCTTAAAAGACCTTAGTCTTTCTAAAAGCACTGAAAGAGGCATTATGAGAAAAATCAGAATTTAGTTGGACTTTTTGCCTCTGTTTTATTTTTTAGTATGTTTGAGTTTGAATTACCCGCAGGGGACAACTCCACTCTTCTTGGTGCCTGGGAAGTTTGCCTTAGCGACACAGCAAAGACTCGAGTAGATCTGTGGAAGGTGCAGTCTTAGAAGTCTAGAGTTGTTGGAACCTTCAAGGTCGTTTAGACCTCAGTCTAAGTTTCAGAGTGAGGGCTCAGAAAGAGTAGCACTCTAAACACTAGTCGATAACCCAGTAAGTACCTTTAGTCAGTGTGTTACAAATTGACTCATTTTGTGACATATGTCAGAACACATTACAAATTAAATTTTTGGAAATTGAATTATAGTTTAAATGCTCTAATGGAGCCTGCAAACTAACAAGCAGGCAATGGCAAACTCCTTTGCAAACTGGAAAATCCTGATGTAAAACCCAAATAACAGAAAAAAAGGGAGGTGGTTTTCAAGGACGTGTATTACTATTTCTGGAAGCATTTTTAAGAAACCCTCAAGAAAGTGAATGTATTATTTATTATTAATGTAGTAACGTCAACATCTGTGTCTATATCTGTATCTATCTATACATAGATGTTCCTGGAAGCATTGTTAATAATAGCCCAAATCAGGGAAGTCCAGAATTCCATCAAAAAGGGAAAAGTCTATAGGTATTAGAGCCAGAGATATATGTACAAACATGGGAAAATGTCTATAATAAGGTGTCCGAAAAAAGCAAGTTGTAGAACTGGGGGAAAGAATCCTTATTCCATAAATGGTGCTGGGAAAACTGGATAGCCACATGGAGAAGACTGAAGCAGGACCCACACCTTTCACCTCTCACAAAAATCAACTCACGCTGGGTATAGACTTGAACCTAAGGTGTGAAACTATTAGAATTCTAGAAGAAAACGTTTGGAAATGCTCTTCTAGACATTGGCCCAGGCAAAGAATTTATGAAGATGACCCCAAAGGCAATCACAGCAACAACAAAAAATAAATAAATAGGACCTGATCAAATTAAAAAGCTTCTGCACAGCCAAAGAAACTGTCAAGAGAGCAAACAGACAACCCACAGAATGGAAGAAAATTTTTTCATGCTACACATTTGATAAAGGGCT
Organism: Mirza zaza; assembly: GCA_008750895.1. Taxonomy (NCBI): domain Eukaryota; kingdom Metazoa; phylum Chordata; class Mammalia; order Primates; family Cheirogaleidae; genus Mirza; species Mirza zaza. The sequence continues at coordinate 72,637 of VSMD01086264.1, forward strand.
GATAACTAGAACCTATTTAGAACTCAGGAAAATCAGCAAGAAGAAAAATCAAACAACCCTATCAAAAAGTGGGCAAAGGACATGAACAGAGGTGCAGTGAGCTCCACCCAAACCACTTGGGCTGAGAGTGGAAAAGAGGGGCGGTCTCTATGGAAAATTAGGATCCACCTGCAGAAGGGAAGTGAATGTCCCACACACACATATAAGAAATGTCCCACAGATATTATCATCATCACCCCCATTTAAAAATCATGAAACTCTATCACAGCAAAGTTAACTGAATTGCACCTGGGTCACAAAGCCAAAAAACAAAGGATGTGAAAATGAAATCCAGGTCTATACAGTTCCGATTCCTGCTCTCTCTACTCCACCAAATGGTTTTGTTTCAATGTCAGTCAGGAGTCTGGGATTTAAATGCCATGATCCTTCATTTACAGCCGAGTCACATTAAAAATGGTCCTTGGTCACCAGGCATTGTGTGCTTCACACTGTAAAAATGTTCTCCATCCTCAGATCTTAGTCGGTCAATACTTCCTTATGACTACCTTGCCCATCACCCGACTAGGCCAAACTCTCAAGCTCTTACAGCACTATATACCTCTCTTTTTAATACTTTAACTATTAAAATAACACATTTCTGAAATAATATAGTTGACGTCTGCCTTTGCACTAGATGCGATGGTAGGAATCATGTCTGGTTTTGTGCATCTTTGTATTTCCAGTGCCAACCGTACTACCTAAGTATTTATTGAATGAATGAATGAATGAATGAATGAATGAATGAATGAATGAATTTACCACAAAATAACTCTTTTCTAAAACATATATGTGTGAACTTTGGACAACAGCTAGTGATCAGGGTTCAGTGAAAATAATAGCTGATCGATTCTCGAAACACGATGGCAAAGGCAAGGAAAAAGACTTTAGACAAAATGCATTCTGCTGTTAGTTGTATGTCCAAGTATTTCAGTCTTCCATAGGTGATGGGAGAAAGGGATAGGAGAGTTGGGGACAAGAGAGGACTAACCTTCTTATCTCGTAATTAGACTCTACTTGCTGAATATAATTGAAAATCAGGGGCAACCTTAAAGCTTCTGGACAATTTCTATATATTAAGACGGTGGTTCTCAAACTTCGGTGCGTATTAAGAAATATCTGAGATGGTTATGAAAAAATGTTGACTCCTGGGGCCCATCCTGACCTGAGGTTCTGATTAAATTGTTCTGACTTAAACAGTCTGCATTTATAACCTACACCCCAACACACACACACACTCATTCATTCCCTCCCTCCCTCCCTCTCCCTCTCTCTCTCTCTCTCTCTCTCTCTCTCTCTCATAGCTACCATCCAGTCTTTAAGAAACATTATTTCATGAGTACAATGAATACTATTTGGGTGATTTACAGCCCTGACTCAAGCCATGTATCAAAAACATTTGTACCCCCTTAATATTTATAAATAATAAAGTAGCTACAGCCCTAAAAAAAAAATAAAGAAATAAAACATTATTTCAAAGCATTTTCTGATTTTAAACAAGTGGCTAGGAAATGAGCTAAGGGGTTCCTTGTATATATGAGGTCCAGCCACCCTTAAAACAAAACCATGATGACTGTACCCCTCAAAAGTCCCAACAGTCTGTCCTGTTATTCCCTGAAAAGGTACATACCCTTTGAAAATGTCAATGATGTCTAAAAGCCTAGTCCTTTAAGCTCTTCTCTCCAAAGTACACTTTCAGATATCTGCTGGTCATTCGAGATCACTAGATCTCCACGTTTTCTTTTGTTCTACCCCAGGCACTCTGACTTTCATGGCCGACTTTCTGGCTTCCTGACTTCTAACATGTATTCCGGGCTCTTCCGTGCCTTTATTACAACAGTTCTCACAGCCTCATTAATTTTTCAGCAAAATACAATTTTAAAAGACTTCTGCTGTGACAGAGAAATGTGTTTCATTTGGGAATAGTTTTCACTTAGTGTGGTCTAGTGGAAGATTAAAAAAAAAATTTAAAAGTTCCCCAAATTTTGTTATCCCTTCACCCTGTAAGCACTCGATAAAAACTGAGGTTCTCCCCAAAACTTGCAATAATTAGAACCAGTCAAAGAGAAATAATTCCTTCTCCCCATCCTTTATTTTGTAAAGTAAGTTGCCAGATCTTAAATCAAAACGCTCCTAATAAACCAACTCAAGTTTATTTACCAACTGAAGCCGGTTCAGTTTGTCAGGGGTGAGTTCAGCGATCTCACCAGAAGAGGGCGTCCGCGTACAGCACTCCGAGAAGCAAGCCACTAAAACAGAAAAGGAAAAAAAATCAAAAAGCCGGTACCATGTAGTAATAGTAAATGCATGCGTCTTGAAATAACACCCTTCTGTTGTGATATTTTTCTGATCTCAAGTGAGTATCGGCAACTCTCTGTTTGGCTAATCACATTAACAAACTATATCGTCTCTCATTGTTGCCAGATGACAAATGCCAGGTAAAAAAAAAAAAAAATCCCGGAAGAACCGTCTCAGCAATACCTTTGATCACTGTCCTGGGGGGGGGGGGGTAGAGGGGGTTGTCAAGGGACTCTGTCATCCATGCGACCAGTGACAGGTTGAATAACACCTGCTTCTGTGTCGGGGGTGACATAGTAAATTTGGGGGGTGAAAACCTCTTTATTGGATTTTATATACTCGACTTTCTGGAACCAAACAGATTCAATTAGTGGATGCCCATTGTATGGTAGATTTGGCTTATTGGGTTATAAAAACAACCCAGATGGATGACTCCCTAGATCTGCCTTCAAAGGATTTATAATCCGGTGGGCAAATATACCTACGGAGCTACACTGTATTACTGTAGCATGTTAGCGTCCAATGCAGAGAAGCTGTTTATATAAACTCACATATCGAGCGTTTGCTCTGTGGGCATCACACGTGGTGTGGAAGGCTCAGTCAATCCTCCAGCAACACCAAGATGTAGATAAAACACAGGTGAGGCTTAGAGAGGGGACAGCTTATCAGAGCTGGGCTGGGACCCCAGGACTCTGGGACACCCCCCCACCCCCGCTTGCACTCTTCATCTTCCATTTTAAGAGAAGAGTGTGTTATTAGTTGTTGTGCTGATTACCAAAAAAATCAATACATGTTCCCTTGTGGAAATTCTCCTAGTGACCTTGTATATTTACCTTGGCCTCGCAATGGAAGAAGGAATGGGTTCTGCAAACCCTATGGCCTATAAACAATCCCAAGGGGGTGGTAAAGTTTTCATCAGGAGCCAACAGAGGGCAGCAACACATAAACCAACCACCAAAGCCTTCTCTGTGGACAGGCTTCATCTCGCCACTGGGACCTCCAAGCCCCACCGCGCCGGAGATGGGTGCAGGTGATCAGGAGTGCCAATTTCTTACTACCATTAAAAAAAAAAAAAATTAAAGGCAAATCTTGCCACGGAGGAGACTAAGAATGCCTTCAGCTGGGATCGGAGTTCACTGAGAAAAGTGTCTCTTTCAATAAAGGGAACTAAGGGCTGAGGGACATGGCACTCCTTTGACATCGGAGGACGGCAAATGTGCCCGAGAGCTTTTAGCTCGAAGCTGGGAGGATGCCGCTTTCCTGCGGCTCCTTGCGGACAGCCGGGCCGGGTGCAGAAATGCTAAGTCCACACGCCGGGTCTGGATGCGGGGTGGCCGGCCCCGAGGGTCCCAAAGGCCTGGCCCGCAGCTGCTGTGGATCGTGTCACCGGAGTGAAGGCTGCCACTTAGGGCACCAGTGACAACAGCCATGCCACTGGGGGCTGAGGACTGCTCCACTGCGACCGGTACCTAGCGATCCGGTGCTCATCACTTGTGACAGCATGTCATTCCTGCCCTTGTCCCCCGAGAGGAAGACTCTTCAAAGCCACCAAAAGCACCCACCCCTTCCATGGGGGGAAGGCAAGGGGAGGGGGCCGCGGGACGTGTAGCTCTGTGCCGAGCAAAATGCTGCAGAAAAGACATGCTAGAATAAAAAGGTGTAGACACAGGAATGCCTAGCAGTCTCTAACTTCGGCCCAAAGGCCCGTGTAGTCTCTGCAGGCGTGGCCATCCCAGCCAGGGCCACAGTCATGCTACGTCGAACCCATGAAATTGCCGCCAGCCTGCAAAAATGGCAATTGCACGTCGATTAACCCGGTTAGGAGGACAGACGGTGATAATGATAATAGCTGGCGCTTATTGGGTACTTCCAAGTGCCAGGGACGGATTCCAGGTGTGTCCCCTGTGTACACTCACGCAATCCTTACAGTGAGCCAGTAAGGCAGGGTCTAAGGTGAGACCCACTCTACAGATGAGGTGACAGAGGACCAGCGTGGCTCTAGTAACTTCTCAAAGTCACGCAGCCAGGAGGGAGCAAACCTCGATTGGAACCCAGCCACTGGGTCCAGAGCCTCAGGGGAGAGGACACAGTTGAATGCAACAGGGTCTCTTTGGGGGAAAATGGGCTCTGCTAACCTCACCGTCTGCTTTTTTTTTTGGCCAGGTGAGCCAGTACACGTTCGCCATGTGCAGTTATCGGGAGAAGAAGGCAGAACCCCAGGACCTTCTACAGCTGGATGGCTACACTGTGGATTACACCGACCCCCAGCCAGGTACCTGCCTGCCCTCCTGGCCACGAGCCCAGGGAACTCTCACCCCCACCCCCAAATCAGTGTCAACTGATACTTGCTGTGCATTTGCTCCACGCTAGGCACTAAGTCCATTCATCTACTGAGGGTTTCACCAATGACCACGACAGCCGCCGTCCTTGATCCCACAGAGTTTCTATCCTGGCCGATCAAATGCTCTCCCAGCCTCTAGGGGCTTTGGTTTGACTCCAGTGATTCTCTGGTTTAAAACCAAAGAAAGAGGCCGGGCGCGGTGGCTCACGCCTGTCATCCTGGCACTCTGGGAAGCCGAGGCGGAGGATTGCTCAAGGTCAGGAGTTCGAAACCAGCCTGAGCAAGAGCGAGACCCCGTCTCTACCATAAATAGAAAGAAATTAATTGGGCCAACTAATATAGAGAGAAAAGATTAGCCGGGCATGGTGGCGCATGCCTGTAGTCCCAGCTACTCGGGAGGCTGAGGCAGGAGGATCGCTTGAGCCCAAGAGTTTAAGGTTGCCGTGAGCGAGGCTGACGCCACGGCACTCACTGTAACCTGGGCAACAAAGTGAGACTCTGTCTCAAAATAAATAAATAAAACCAAAGAAAGAAATAATAAAGCATTTTTCTTTTGCATTCCTGTAACCACATTCAATATGAACTCTACCATGCAATGCTAAAAAAAAAAAAAAAAAAAAAAATTCTGCAAAAGAGGAAGGTTTTACGTGTTCACCGAGGAATACATTTGTCTGTGTGTGTGTGTGTGTGTGTGTGTGTGTGTGTGTGTGTTGTTTTCTGCAAGTGATGTGTGGCTTGGTGGATTTTGTCTCCGTGACCGAGCGAGCCTGCTCTGTGCATCTGTGTTCGCTAGCTATACTTAAGAGCTCATAAAGTTAGCTGATGCCACTTAAATGGCTTTTTTCCTGGGAAGACACCAATCCACAAGCGTAGACTCTGCAGCTCCAAAGCCTTATGTAACTAAGAGAACCACAGACATGGGAGTTTTGCTTGTAACTTCTACATTGCATGAGTTCTACATCCTGCCCCCTCGCACCTCTCTCCCCTACCCACTTTATCTCTTTTTCCCGGAAAAAAATGAATAGAAATCAGCCTCAAAGAACCTTCAAAATGAGGAGGGGGTGGGAAACCATTTCAGCATATTAATGAACAGCAAGCACCGACAGCCCTCTCCCGGAGAAGTTTATTTTTATGCCAAATCTGCACAAGGAAAGCATTTCCAACCATACTGCATACTGCATTATTTGGCCCAAAACCTTTTTTTCTACTCCCATATTGCTCTTCCACATGCAACAAGATACACATAAAAGAAAAACAGAGTTTGAGAGAAGATGGGGTGCTAACCTGAAAAGGTGTCACGGGGAAGGCCTTGGGCCGGGCCCGTGCAGGAAAATTAGCACCTTCGGCTTCTCAACCCTCAGTGAGGTGGACCAGCGCCACCTCTTGAGACTTTCGTGTGTAATTTGCACCCTGCTAGAGCATGATACAGAACTGGCCACCTAAGGCGTGA